>NW_023613194.1:0-40281 GCF_013339725.1 Rhipicephalus microplus
TACTCTTTTCGGAATACGCACGCGCATACTCGTTTTTGAATTCGCACGCGTATACTCGTTTTTGAATGCGCACGCGCATACTCGTTTTGGAATAGACACGTGCGTACTCGTTTTTGAATGCGCACGCGCATACTCAATTTGGAATACGCACGCGCATACTCGTTTTTGAATGCGCACGCGCATACTCGTTTTTGAATGCACACGCACGTACTCGTTTTGGAATAGGCACGTGCATACTCGTTTTTGAATGCGCACGCGCATATGCGTTTTTGAACAGGCACACGCGTACTCGTTTTTGAATGCGCACGCGCATACTCGTTTTTGAACGCCCACACGCATACTCGTTTTTGAATGCACACGCGCATACTCGTTTTGGAATAGGCACGTGCGTACTCGTTTTTGAATGCGCACACGCGTACTCGTTTTTGATTGCGCACGCGCATACTCGTTTTTGAATGCGCACGCGCATACTCGTTTTTGAATGCACACGCGCATACTCATTTTGGAATAGGCACGCGCATACTCGTTTTTGAATGCGCACACGCATACTCGTTTTTGAATGCACACGTGCATACTCGTTTTTGAATGCACACGCGCATACTCGTTTTGGAATAGGCACGTGCGTACTCGTTTTTGAATGCGCACGCGCATACGCGTTTTTGAACAGGCACACGCGTACTCGTTTTTGACTGCGTACGCGTATACTCGTTTTGAATGCGCACGCGCATACTTGTTTTTGAATGCACACGCGCATACTCGTTTCGGAATACGCACGCGCATACTCGTTTTGGAATAGGCACGCGCATACTCGTTTTGGAATGCGCACGCGCATACTCGTTTTTGAATGCGCACGCGCATACTCGTTTTTGAATGCGCACGCGCATACTCGTTTTTGAATAGGCACGCGCGTACTCGTTTTGAATGCGCACGCGCAAACTCGTTTTTGAATAGGCACGTGTGTACTCGTTTTTGAATGCGACGTGCATACTCGTTTTTGAAAGCGAACACGCATACTCGTATTGAATGCACACGCGTATACTCGTTTCGGAATACGCACGCGCATACTCGTTTTTGAATGCACACGCGCGTACTCGTTTTTGAATGCGCAAGCGTATACTCGTTTTTGAATAGGCACGTGTGTACTCGTTTTTGAATAGGCACAAACATACTCGTTTTTGAATGCGCACGCGCATACTCGTTTTTGAATGCGCACGCGCATACTCGTTTTTGAATAGGCACGCGCGTACTCGTTTTTGAATGCGCACGCGCATACGCGTTTTTGAACATGCAGACGCGTACTCATTTTTGAATACGCACGTGCGTACTCGTTTTTAAATGCGCACGCGCATACGCGTTTTTTAACAGGCACACGCGTACTCGTTTTTGAATGCGCAAGCGTATACTCGTTTTCAATGCGCACGCGCATACTCGTTTTTGAATGCACACGCGCATACTCGTTTCGGAGTACAAACGCGCATACTCGTTTTGGAATGCGCATGCGCATACTCCTTTTAGAATAGGCACGCGCATACTCGTTTTTGAATGCGAGAACGCATACTCGTTTTTGAAAGCACACGCGCATACTCGTTTTGGAATAGGCACGCGCATACTCGTTTTTGAATGCGCACGTGCATACTCGTTTTTGAATGCACACGTGCATACTCGTTTCAAAATAGGCACGCGCATACTCGTTTTTGAAGGCGCACACGCATACTCGTATTTGAATGCACACGCGCATACTCGTTTTGGAATAGGCACTTGCATACTCGTTTTTGAATGCGCACGCGCATATGCGTTTTTGAACAGGCACACGCGTACTCGTTTTTGAATGCGCACGCGCATACTTGTTTTTGAATGCCCACACGCATACTCGTTTTTGAATGCACACGCGCATACTCGTTTTGGAATTGGCACGTGCGTACTCGTTTTTGAATGCGCACGCGCATACTCGTTTTTGAATAGGCACGCGCGTTCTCGTTTTTGAATGCACACGCGCATACTTGTTTTTGAATACACACGCGCATGCTCGTTTTGGAATAGGCACACGCATACTAGTTTTTGAATGCGCACACGCATACTCGTATTTGAATGCACACGCGCATACTCGTTTTGGAATAGGCACGTGCATACTCATTTTTGAATGCGCACGCGCATACGCGTTTTTGAACAGGCACACGCGTACTCGTTTTTGAATGCGCACGCGTATACTCGTTTTGAATGCGCACGCGCATACTCGTTTTTGAATGCACACGCGCATACTCATTTTGGAATAGGCACGCGCATACTCGTTTTTGAATGCGCACACGCATACTCGTTTTTGAATGCGCACGCGCATACTTGTTTTTGAATACACACGCGCATACTCGTTTTGGAATAGGCACACGCATACTAGTTTTTGAATGCACACACGCATACTCGTATTTGAATGCACACGCGCATACTCGTTTTGGAATAGGCACGTGCGTACTCGTTTTTGAATGCGCACGCGCATACGCGTTTTTGACAAACGCGCATACTCGTTTTGGAATGCGCATGCGCATACTCCTTTTAGAATAGGCACGCGCATACTCGTTTTTGAATGCGAGAACGCATACTCGTTTTTGAAAGCACACGCGCATACTCGTTCTTGAATAGGCACGCGCGTACTCGCTTTTGAATGCGCACGTGCATACTCGTTTTTGAATGCACACGTGCATACTCGTTTCTAAATAGGCACGCGCATACTCGTTTTTGAAGGCGCACACGCATACTCGTATTTGAATGCACACGCGCATACTCGTTTTGGAATAGGCACGTGCATACTCGTTTTTGAATGCGCACGCGCATACGCGTTTTTGAACAGGCACACGCGTACTCGTTTTGAATGCGCACGCGCATACTCGTTTTTGAACGCCCACACGCATACTCGTTTTTGAATGCACACGCGCATACTCGTTTTGGAATTGGCACGTGCGTACTCGTTTTTGAATGCGCACGCGCATACTCGTTTTTGAATAGGCACGCGCGTACTCGTTTTTGAATGCACACGCGCATACTTGTTTTTGAATACACACGCGCATGCTCGTTTTGGAATAGGCACACGCATACTAGTTTTTGAATGCGCACACGCATACTCGTATTTGAATGCACACGCGCATACTCGTTTTGGAATAGGCACGTGCATACTCATTTTTGAATGCGCACGCGCATACGCGTTTTTGAACAGGCACACGCGTACTCGTTTTTGAATGCACACGCGCATACTCGTTTTGGAATAGGCACGCGCATACTCGTTTTTGAATGCGCACACGCATACTCGTTTTTGAATGCGCACGCGCATACTTGTTTTTGAATACACACGCGCATACTCGTTTTGGAATAGGCACGTGCGTACTCGTTTTTGAATGCGCACGCGCATACTCGTTTTTGAATAGGCACGCGCGTACTCGTTTTTGAATGCGCACGCGCATACTCGTTTTGAATGCACACGCGCGTACTCGTTTTGGAATAGGCACGTGCATACTCGTTTTTGAATGCGCACGCGCATATGCGTTTTTGAACAGGCACACGCGTACTCGTTTTGAATGCGCACGCGCATACTCGTTTTGAATGCGCACACGCATACTCGTTTTTGAATGCACACGCGCATACTCGTTTTGGAATTGGCACGTGCGTACTCGTTTTTGAATGCGCACACGCGTACTCGTTTTTGATTGCGCACGCGTATACTCGTTTTGAATGCGCACGCGCATACTCGTTTTTGAATGCACACGCGCATACTCATTTTGGAATAGGCACGCGCATACTCGTTTTTGAATGCGCACACGCATACTCGTTTTTGAATGCATACGTGCATACTCGTATTTGAATGCACACGCGCATACTCGTTTTGGAATAGGCACGTGCGTACTCGTTTTTGAATGCTCACGCGCATACGCGGGTTTGAACAGGCACACGCGTACTCGGCGCACGCGCGTACTCGTTTTTGAATGCGCACGCACATACTCGTTTTGGAATAGGCACGTGCGTACTCGTTTTTGAATGCGCACGCGCATACTCGTTTTTGAATAGGCACGCGCGTACTCGTTTTGGAATGCGCACGCGCATACTCGTTTTTGAATAGGCACGCGCGTACTCGTTTTTGAATGCGCACGCGCATACTCGTTTTTGAATGCACACGCGCGTACTCGTTTTGGAATTGGCACGCGCATACTCGTTTTTGAATAGGCACGCGCGTACTCAATTCGGAATACGCTCGCGCATACTCGTTTTGGAATGCGCACGCGCATACTCGTTTTGGAATAGGCACGTGTGTATTCGTTTTTGACTAGGCACGCGCGTACTCGTTTTTGAATGCGCACGCGCATACTCGTTTTTGAATGGGCACGCGCATACTCGTTTTGGAATAGGCACGCGCATACTCGTTTTTGAATAGGCACAAGCATACTCGTTTTTGATTGCACACGTGTATACTCGTTTTTGAATGCACACGCGCATACTCGTTTTCGAATAGGCACGCGCATACTCGTTTTTAAATGCACACGCGCATACTCGTTTCGAAATAGGCACGCGCATACTCGTTTTGGAATGTGCACAGGCATACTCGTTTTTGAATAGGCACGCGCGTACTCGTTTTTGAATGCGCACGCGCATACTCGTTTTTGAATGCACACGCGCGTACTCGTTTTGGAATAGGCACGCGCATACTCGTTTTTGAATGCGCACGCGCATACTCGTTTTGGAATAGGCACGTGCATACTCAATTTTGAATGCGCACGTGCATACTCGTTTTGAATGCGCACGCGCATACTCGTTTTGGAATAGGCACGCGCATACTCGTTTCGGAATGCGCACGCGCACACTCGTTTTTGAGTAGGCACGCGCGTACTCGTTTTTGAATGCACACGCGTATACTCGTTTTGGAATAGGCACGTGCATACTCGTTTTTGATTTTTGAATGCGCACGCGCATACTTGTTTTTGAATGCACACGCGCGTACTCGTTTTGGAATAGGCACGCGCATACTCGTTTTGGAATTCGCACGCGCATACTCGTTTTGGAATGTGCACAGGCATACTCGTTTTTGAATAGGCACGCGCGTACTCGTTTTTGAATGCGCACGCGCATACTCGTTTTTGAATGCACACGCGCGTACTCGTTTTGGAATAGGCACGTGCGTACTCGTTTTTGAATGCGAGAACGCATACTCGTTTTTGAATAGGCACGCGCGTACTCGTTTTGGAATGTGCACAGGCATACTCGTTTTTGAATGCGAGAACGCATACTCGTTTTGGAATAGGCACGCGCATACTCGTTTCGGAATGCGCACGCGCATACGCGTTTTTGAACAGGCACACGCGTACTCGTTTATGAATGCGCACGCGTATACTCGTTTTGGAATAGGCACGTGTGTACTCGTTTTTGAATAGGCACAAGCATACTCGTTTTTGAATAGGCACAAGCATACTCGTTTTGGAATAGGCACGCGCATACTCGTTTTTGAATAGGCACGCGCGTACTCGTTTTTGAATGCGCACGCGCATACGCGTTTTTGAACATGCAGACGCGTACTCGTTTTTGAATACGCACGTGCGTACTCGTTTTTAAATGCGCACGCGCATACGCGTTTTTGAACAGGCACACGCGTACTCGTTTTTGAATGCGCACGCGTATACTCGTTTTTGAATGCGCACGCGCATACTCGTTTTTGAATGCACACGCGCATACTCGTTTCGGAGTACAAACGCGCATACTCGTTTTGGAATGCGCATGCGCATACTCCTTTTAGAATAGGCACGCGCATACTCGTTTTTGAATGCGAGAACGCATACTCGTTTTTGAATGCACACGCGCATACTCGTTTTTGAATAGGCACGCGCGTACTCGTTTTTGAATGCGCACGTGCATACTCGTTTTTGAATGCACACGCGCATACTCGTTTTGGAATAGGCACGTGCATACTCGTTTTTGAATGCGCACGCGCATATGCGTTTTTGAACAGGCACACGCGTACTCGTTTTTGATTGCGCACGCGCATACTCCTTTTTGAATGCACACGCGCATACTCGTTTTGGATTGGGCACGCGCATACTCGTTTTTGAATGTGCCTCGCATTCTCGTATTTGAATGCACACGCGCATACTCGTTTTGGAATAGGCACGTGCATACTCAATTTTGAATGCGCACACGCATACTCGTCTTTGAATGCACACGCGCATACTCGTTTTGGAATAGGCACGTGCATACTCGTTTTTGAATGTGCACGCGCATACGCGTTTTTGAACAGGCACACGCGTACTCGTTTTTGAATGCGCACGCGTATACTCGTTTTGAATGCGCACGCGCATACTCGTTTTTGAATGCACACGCGCATACTCGTTTTGGAATAGGCACGTGCGTACTCGTTTTTGAATGCGCACGCGCATACGCGTTTTTGAATGCACACGCGCATACTCGTTTTTGAATAGGCACGCGCATACTCGTTTTAGAATGCGCACGTGCATACTCGTTTTTGAATGCGCGCGCGCATACTCGTTTTGGAATAGGCACGTGTGTACTCGTTTTTGAATAGGCACGCGCGTACTCGTTTTTGAATGCACACGCGCATACTCGTTTCGGAATACGCTCGCACATACTCGTTTTAGAATGCGCACGTGCGTACTCGTTTTTGAATGCGCACGCGCATACTCGTTTTGGAATAGGCACGTGTGTACTCGTTTTTGAATAGGCACGCACGTACTCGTTTTTGAATGCGCACGCGCATACTCGTTTTTGAATGCGCACGCGCATACTCGTTTTGGATTAGGCACGCGCATACTCGTTTTTGAAGGCACACACGCATACTCGTATTTGAATGCACACGCGCATACTCGTTTTGGAATAGGCACGTGCATACTCATTTTTGAATGCGCACGCGCATACTCGTTTTTGAATGCACACGCGCATACTCGTATTTGAATGCACACGCGCATACTCGTTTTGGAATAGGCACGTGCGTACTCGTATTTGAATGCTCACGCGCATACGCGGGTTTGAACAGGCACACGCGTACTCGTTTTTGAATGCATACGCGTATACTCGTTTTGAATGCGCATGCAAATACTTGTTTTTGAATGCACACGCGCATACTCGTTTCGGAATACGCACGCGCATACTCGTTTTGGAATTCGCACGCGCATACTAGTTTTTGAATGCGCACGCGCGTACTCGTTTTTGAATGCGCACGCGCATACCCGTTTTGGAATAGGCACGTGCGTACTCGTTTTTGAATGCGCACGCGCATACTCGTTTTTGAATAGGCACGCGCGTACTCGTTTTTGAATGCGCACGCGCGTACTCGTTTTTGAATGCGCATGCGCATACGCATTTTTGAACAAGCACACGCGTACTCGTTTTTGAATGCGCACGCGTATACTCCTTTTGAATGCACACGCGCATACTAGTTTTTGAATAGGCGCGCGCGTACTCGTTTTTGAATGCGCACGCGTATACTCGTTTCGGAATGCGCACGCGCCTACTCGTTTTCGAATAGGCACGTGCATACTCGTTTTTGAATGCGAACGCGCATACTCGTTTTTGAATGCACACGCGCATATGCGTTTTTGAACAGGCACACGCGTACTCGTTTGTGAATGCGCACGCGCATACTCGTTTTTGAATGCCCACACGCATACTCGTTTTTGAATGCTAACGCGCATACTCGTTTTCGAATAGGCAAGCGCATACTCGTTTTTAAATGCACACGCGCATACTCGTTTCGAAATGGGCACGCGCATACTCGTTTTGGAATGCGCACACGAATAGTCGTTTTTGAATAGGCACGCGCGTACTCGTTTTTGAATGCGCACGCGCATACTCGTTTTGGAATAGGCAGGTGCATACTCGTTTTTGAATGCACACGCGCATACTCGTTTCGGAATACGCTCGCGCATACTCGTTTTTGAATGCGCACGCGCGTACTCGTTTTTGAATGCGCACGCGCATACTCGTTTTGGAATAGGCACGTGTGTACTTGTTTTTGAATAGGTCGCACGCGCGTACTCGTTTTGGAATACGCTCGCGCATACTCGTTTTTGAACGCGCACGCGCGTACTCGTTTTTGAATGCGCACGCGCGTACTCGTTTTGGAATAGGCACGTGTGTACTCTTTTTGAATAGGCACGCGCGTTCTCGTTTTTGAATGCGCACGCGCATACTCATTTTTGAATGCACTCGTGCATACTCGTTTTGGAATAGGCACGCGCATGCTCGTTTTTGAAGGCGCACACACATACTCATTTTGGAATAGGCACGCGCATACTCGTTTTTGAATGCGCACGCGCATACTCGTTTTTGAATGCACACGCGCGTACTCGTTTTGGAATAGGCACGTGCGTACTCGTTTTTGAATGGGCACGCGCATACTCGTTTTGGAATAGGCACGTGTGTACTCGTTTTTGAATGCGCACGTGCATACTCGTTTTTGAATGCCCACAGGCATACTCGTTTTTGAATGCACACGCGCATACTCGTTTTCGGTTGAGCACACTCAAACTCGTTTTTGAATGCGCACGCGTATACTCGTTTTGAATGCGCACGCGTATACTCGTTTTTGAATGCGCACGCGTATACTCGTTTTGAATGCGCACGCGCATACTCGTTTTTGAATAGGCACAAGCATACTCGTTTTTGAATAGGCACGCGCATACTCGTTTTTGAATAGGCACGCGCGTACTCGTTTTTGAATGCGCACGCGCATACGCGTTTTTGAACAAGCACACGCGTACTCGTTTTTGAATGCGCACGCGTATACTCGTTTTTGAATGCACACGCGCATACTCGTTTTTAAATGCGCACGCGCATACTTGTTTTTGAATGCGCACGCGCATACTCGTTTCGAAATAGGCACGCGCATACTCGTTTTTGAATGCGCACACGCATACTCGTTTTTGAATGCACACGCGCATACTCGTTTTTGAATGCGCACGCGCATACTCGTTTTTGAATAGGCACGCGCGTACTCGTTTTTGAATGCGCACGTGCATACTCGTTTTTGAATGCACACGTGCATACTCGTTTTAGAATAGGCACGCGCATACTCGTTTTTGAAGGCGCACACGCATACTCGTATTTGAATGCACACGCGCATACTCGTTTTGGAATAGGCACGTGCATACTCGTTTTTGAATGCGCACGCGCATATGCGTTTTTGAACAGGCACACGCGTACTCGTTTTTGAATGCGCACGCGCATACTCGTTTTTGAATGCCCACACGCATACTCGTTTTTGAATGCACACGCGCATACTCGTTTTGGAATTGGCACGTGCGTACTCGTTTTTGAATGCGCACGCGCATACTCGTTTTTGAATAGGCACGCGCGTACTCGTTTTTGAATGCGCACGCGCATACTTGTTTTTGAATGCACACGCGCATACTCGTTTTGGAATAGGCACGCGCATACTCGTTTTTGAAGGCGCACACGCATACTCGTTTTTGAATGCACACGCACATACTCGTTTTCGAATAGGCACGTGCATACTCGTTTTTGAATGCGAACGCGCATACTCGTTTTTGAATGCACAGGCGCATATGCGTTTTTGAACAGGCACACGCGTACTCGTTTGTGAATGCGCACGCGCATACTCGTTTTTGAATGCCCACACGCATACTCGTTTTTGAATGCTAACGCGCATACTCGTTTTCGAATAGGCAAGCGCATACTCGTTTTTAAATGCACACGCGCATACTCGTTTCGAAATGGGCACGCGCATACTCGTTTTGGAATGCGCACACGAATAGTCGTTTTTGAATAGGCAAGCGCATACTCGTTTTTAAATGCACACGCGCATACTCGTTTCGAAATGGGCACGCGCATACTCGTTTTGGAATGCGCACAGGAATAGTCGTTTTTGAATAGGCACGCGCGTACTCGTTTTTGAATGCGCACGCGCATACTCGTTTTTGAATGCACACGCACATACTCGTTTTGGAATAGGCACGTGTGTACTTGTTTTTGAATAGGCATGCGCGTACTCGTTTTTGAGTGCGCACGCGCATACTCGTTTTTGAATGCACACGCGCATACTCGTTTTGGAATAGGCACATGCATACTCGTATTTGAAGACGCACACACATACTCGTATTTGAATGCACACGCGCATACCCGTTTTGGAATAGGCACGTGCATTCGTTTTTAAATGCGCACGCGCATATGCGTTTTTGAACAGGCACACGCGTACTCGTTTTTGAATGCGCACGCGCATACTCGTTTTTGAATGCCCACACGCATACTCGTTTTTGAATGCACACGCGCATACTCGTTTTGGAATTGGCACGTGCGTACTCGTTTTTGATTGCGCACGCGCATACTCGTTTTTGAATAGGCACGCGCGTACTCGTTTTTGAATGCGCACGCGAAAACTTGTTTTTAATGCACACGCGCATACTCGTTTTGGAATAGGCACACGCATACTAGTTTTTGAATGCGCACACGCATACTCGTATTTGAATGCACACACGCATACTCGTTTTGGAATAGGCACGTGCATACTCATTTTTGAATGAGCACGCGCATACGCGTTTTGGAATAGGCGCGTGCATACTCGTTTTTGAATGCGCACGTGCATACTCGTTTTTGAATGCACACGCGCATACTCGTTTCGGAATAATAATAATAATAATTTTTATTTCCATCAGCGATGGAGGAGACTTGCGGGTAAAAGTTGCTTGAAGGGACAAGCAACTTGACAGAGGCCCGCAGCCACCCCTACAGTGCAGGCAGCGATGGCAAACATTCACATAAAGAGAAAAAAAAATCACAAGAAACACATATTCGGAATACAGATATGTCTAAAAAAACACATCAGTAAGGAAGAATGAAAAAAGCAATATTTTACACTATTTACTATGTAGCATGAATTGATTGAAATGCTCGCGCAGTGTTCGTGCAGAAGTTATTTTCAATTCAATGTGTGATTATGAAATGAATTTAAAAGGGTTGGCAGCGTGTATGATAGCTTCTGCATAGAATAGCTTGTCCGCGCAGTGACCGACCTTCCACTGTTCTATGTAACGAGTGCCGTGATGAATGGGTGTTTTTGGCAAGATGAGATAACTCGTGGAAAAAACTTTAGGTTTTCTTTTATCTCTCGTTTGAACGCTATACTTAACTTGTAATTGTATAGGGTAAACACGCGGATGACATTTCCCTTCAAGAATAAATTCTGAAGTATGGGAATTGTAGGGTACATTGAAAAGCGCCCGTAGAAATTTTTTCTGCAGTACATGAGTCTTTCAAGATTTGTATATGTCGTCGTACCCCATACCAAAAAACAATAATACAAGGAAGAAAAAAAGAGCGCATTGTAAAACAAGAAGCTTTATTTAAAAGGTAATATCAATCTGTGACGCGCCATCATACCAACCACACGAGATAGCTTGCCTAAACTGATTCGATGTGTAAATCCCAAGCATATTTTGTGTGAAGGTAAACTCCCCGTATTTTCACACTACTCACTATTTCTATTGCTTCATTTGTGTAAAGAGGGTGATGTGATCGCAGGTTTATCTGCTTAGATTTTGGTCTGAAAATCACGGCTACGCTCGCGCATACTCGTTTTGAACGCGGCCACGCGCTCGTACTCGTTTTTGAATGCGCACGCGCATACTCGTTTTGGAATAGGCACGTGTGTACTCTTTTTTGAATAGGCACGCGTGTTCTCGTTTTGAATGCGCACGCGCATACTCATTTTTGAATGCACACGTGCATACTCGTTTTGGAATAGGCACGCGCAATGCTCGTTTTGAAGGCGCACACACAACTCGTATTTGAATGCACACGCGCATACTCGTTTTGGAATAGGCACGCGCATACGCGTTTTTGAATAGGCACACGCGTACTCGTTTATGAATGCGCACGCGGTATACTCGTTTTGAATGCGCACGCGCATACTCGTTTTTGAATGCACACGCGCATACTCGTCGTTTTGAATAGGCACGCGCATACTCGTTTTTGAATGCGCACACGCACACTCGTTTTTGAATGCACACTCGTTTTTGCTATGGCGATGAACGCATACTCGTTTTTGAATATGCAACACGCGCATTAATCGTTGTTGGAATAGGCACGTGCGTACTCGTATTGAATGCGCACGCGACATACTCGTTGTTGATTAGGCACGCCGCGTATTCGTTGGTTGAATGCGCACGTACACATACTTCTTTTTGAAACTGCAAGTTGCGTACTCGTTTTTAAATGCGCACGCGCATACTCGTTTTGGAATATGCACCGAGCACACTGTTTTCGAAGCGCACGCGTTACTCGTTTTTGACTGCACATGGCCATACTGGTTTTAGAATAGGCACGCGCGTACTCGTTTTTGAATGCGCACGCGCATACTCGTTTTTGAATGCGCACGCGCATACTCGTTTTTGAATAGGCAACGCGCATACTCGTTTTTGATTGCACACGCGCACACTCGTTGTGACTTCACACGCGCATACTCGTTTCGAAATAGGCACGCGCATTCTCGTTTTGAATGCACACGCGCATACTCGTTTTGGAATCGGCACGTGCATTTTCGTTTTTGAATGCGCACGCGCATACGCGTTTTTGAACAGGCACACGCGTACTCGTTTTCAATGCGCACGCGTATACTCGTTTTGAATGCGCACGCGCACGGTATACTCGTTTTGAGATGTGCACAGCGCCATACTCGTGTGTTGAATGCACAGACGCGCCTACTCGCTTATCGAACATATGGCAACGCGCATACTCGTTTTTGAATGCGCACGCGCATTACTCGTTTTTTGAATGCGCACTGCGCATACTCGTTTTGAATAAGGCACGTGCATAGCTCCTTTTGAACGCGCACATCTCGCAGATACTCGTTTTTGAATGCAGCATGCGCATACTCGTTTTGGAATAGGCACGTGCGTACTCGACTTTGATTGCGCACGCGCATACTGCGCGATGGCGTAGTGGTTAGAGCATCCGCCTCGCATGCAAGAGGTCCGTGGTTCAAATCCCGGTACCGCGCAGTTCCCAACCGGATCCGCGTGTTGATGGAACTGCATTAAGAGGCCTGGGGTGCGGCCTCACCGGCAAACACCGCCGAGAACGCACTCCCTCACCAGAGAAGGATTGGCCACCCGTGTGCAGTATCTGGCCACTACCTCCCACATGATTACGTCAAATAACTCACGGCCCTCAGTCCCCAGCAGCTGCGAAGCAACTGACCACGGCGGCGGTCAGATCTGCAACGCAGCAGAGGGTGCTAAGAATCTCTGGATCCGGACAGGCCGCCATTGGAACCTGAACTTGGCAACGTTTAACGCTAGAACTTTATCTAGTGAGGGAAGTCTAGCTGTACTATTCGAGGAGCTAGAGGGTGTTAAATGGGATATAATAGGGCTCAGTGAGGTTAGGAGGACAGATGAGGCCTATACGGTGCTACAGAATGGGCACGTCCTTTGCTACAGGGGCTTGGCAGACAGAAGAGAACTGGGAGTGGGGTTCCTCATTCACAGAAACATAGCTGGCAACATAGAGGAATACTATAGCATTAATGAAAGGGTGGTAGGTATTGTAATTAAACTGAATAAAAGATACAAGATGAAGGTAGTACAGGCTTACGCGCCTACATCCAGCCATGATGACGCTTCAGTTGAAAGCTTCTATGAAGACGTGGAATCGGCAATGAGTAAGGTAAAAACACAGTATACTATAGTGATGGGCGACTTTAATGCAAAGGTAGGGAAGAAGCAGGCTGGAGACCAGGCAGTAGGAGATTATGGCATCGGTACTAGAAACGCCAGAGGAGAGCTACTAGTTGAATTCGCAGAACGCAATAATTTACGGATTTTGAATACCTTCTACCGAAAACGAGAAAACCGCAAGTGGACATGGAGGAGCCCTAATGGCGAAAATAAGAACGAAATAGACTTTATAATGAGTGCACACCCTGGAATCGTGCAGGATGTGGAAGTGATTGGCAAGGTACGATGCAGTGACCATAGAATGGTACGGTCTCGAATTCGCCTAGACTTGAAGAAGGAACGACAGAACTTGATACGCAAGAAGCCAATCAATCAGCTAGCACTGAGAGGGAAAGTACAGGAATTCAGAGTGTCACTGCAGAACAGGTACTCGGCTCTCAGTGAGGAAACCTACCTTAGCGTAGATACAATGAATGATAATCTGACGAGTATCATTATGGAGTGTGCAGTGGAAGTTGGAGGCAGGATAGTTAGACAGGACACTGGCAAGCTTTCACAGGAAACGAAGAACCTAATTAAGAAGCGTCAAATCATGAAAGTGTCAAGTACAACAGACAAAATAGAACTGGCAGAGCTTTCGAAGTTGATTAATAGACGTAAAGTATGCGATGTAAGAAGGTATAACATGGAGAGAATTGAACACGCTCTGAAAAACGGAGGAAGTGTCAAAGCATTGAAGAGGAAACTTGGGATAGGCAAAAGTCGGATGTATGCACTAAGGGACAAAGAAGGCAAAATAACTACCAATATGGATAGGATAGTTAAGATAGCGGAGGAGTTTTACAGGGATCTGTACAGTAGCCGAGACAACCACGACCTTAATACTATAAGAACTAGAAGTAACCCAGATTACACCCCACCAGTAATGATAGAAGAAGTCAGAAAAGCTTTGGAGAGCATGCAAAGGGGCAAAGCTGCTGGTGAGGATCAGGTAACATCAGATCTGCTGAAAGATGGAGGACAGATTGTGTTAGAAAAACTAGCCACCCTGTTTACGAGGTGTCTCCTGGCGGGAAGAGTACCAGAGTCTTGGAAGAACGCTAACATAATCTTAATACATAAGAAAGGAGATGACAAGGACTTGAAGAATTACAGGCCGATCAGCTTGCTCTCTGTAGTATACAAGCTATTTACAAAGGTAATTGCTAACAGAGTAAAGAAAACATTAGAATTCAATCAACCAAAGGAACAAGCAGGGATTCGAACAGGCTACTCAACAATTGACCACATTCATACTATCAATCAGGTAATAGAGAAATGCTCAGAGTATAACCAACCACTATACATAGCCTTCATAGATTACGAGAAGGCGTTTGATTCAGTAGAAATATCAGCCGTCATGCAAACACTGCGGAATCAGGGCGTAGATGAAGTATATATAAACATTCTGGAAGAAATCTACAGGGGATCAACTGCTACCATAGTGCTTCATAGAGAAAGCAACAGAATACCAATCAAGAAGGGTGTAAGGCAGGGGGACACAATTTCCCCAATGCTGTTTACCGCGTGCTTACAGGAGGTTTTCAGAAGCCTAGAATGGGAACAGTTAGGAATAAGAGTCAATGGAGAATACCTTAGTAACCTGCGCTTCGCCGATGACATTGCATTGCTGAGTAACTCGGGGGACGAATTGCAACTCATGATTACGGAGTTAGACAAGGAGAGCAGAAAAGTGGGTCTTAAAATTAATCTGCAGAAAACGAAAGTAATGTACAACAACCTCGGCAAAGAGCAGCGCTTCGAGATAGGTAATAGTGCACTTGAAGTTGTAAAAGACTATGTCTACTTAGGGCAGGTAATAACCGCAGAGCCGAACCACGAGATTGAAGTAACTAGAAGAATAAGAATGGGGTGGAGCACATTCGGCAAGCACTCTCAAATTATGACAGGTAGATTGCCACTATCCCTCAAGAGGAAGGTATATAACAGCTGTATCTTGCCGGTACTTAGCTACGGAGCAGAAACCTGGAGACTTACAAAGAGGGTTCAGCTTAAATTGAGGACGACGCAGCGAGCAATGGAAAGAAAAATGGTAAGTGTAACCTTGAGAGACAAGAAGAGAGCAGAGTGTATTAGGGAACAAACGGGGGTTAAGGATATCATAGCTGAAATCAAGAAGAAGAAATGGACATGGGCAGGGCATGTAGCGCGTAGACAGGATAACCGCTGGTCATTAAGGGTAACTGACTGGATTCCCAGAGAAGGGAAGCGGGTTAGGGGGAGACAGAAGGTTAGGTGGGCAGATGAGATTAAGAAGTTTGCGGGTATAAATTGGAAGCAGCAAGCACAGGACCGGGTTAACTGGCGGAACATGGGAGAGGCCTTTGTCCTGCAGTGGACGTAGTCAGGCTGATGATGATACTCGTTTCGAAATAGGCACGCGCATACTCGTTTTTGAAATGAGCACGGCACGCGCTACATCGTTTTGAATGCGCACGCGCATACTCGTTTTTGAATGCACACGCGCATACTCGTTTCGGAATACGCTCGCGCATACTCGTTTTTGAACGCGCACGCGCGTACTCGTCTTTGAATGCGCACGCGCATACTCGTTTTGGAATAGGCACGTGTGTACTCTTTTTTGAATAGGCACGCGCGTTCTCGTTTTTGAATGCGCACGCGCATACTCATTTTTGAATGCACACGTGCATACTCGTTTTGGAATAGGCACGCGCATGCTCGTTTTTGAAGGCGCACACACATACTCGTATTTGAATGCACACGCGCATACTCGTTTTGGAATAGGCACGCGCATACGCGTTTTTGAACAGGCACACGCGTACTCGTTTATGAATGCGCACGCGTATACTCGTTTTGAATGCGCACGCGCATACTCGTTTTTGAATGCACACGCGCATACTCGTCGTTTTGGAATAGGCACGTGCATACTCGTTTTTGAATGCGCACACGCACACTCGTTTTTGAATGCACACGCGCATACTCGTATTTGAATGCACACGCGCATACTCGTTTTGGAATAGGCACGTGCGTACTTGTTTTTGAATGCGCATGCGCATACGAGTTTTGAACAGGCACACGCGTACTCATTTTTGAATGCGCACGCGTATACTCGTTTTGAATGCGCATGCGCATACTCGTTTTTGAATGCACAGGCGCATAATTGTTTTGGAATAGGCACGCGCATACTCGTTTTTGAATGCGCACACGCATACTCGTTTTTGAATGCACACGCGCATACTCGTATTTGAATGCACACGTGCATATTCGTTTCGGAATAGGCACGTGCGTACTCGTTTTTGAATGCGCACGCGCATACGCGTTTTTGAACAGGCCCACGCGTACTCGTTTTGAATGCGCACGCACATGCTCCTTTTGAATGCGCACGCGCATACTCGTTTTGAATGCACACGCACATACTCGTTTTGGAATACGCACGCGCATACTCGTTTCGGAATTCGCACGCGCATACTAGTTTTTGAATGCGCACGCGCGTACTCGTTTTGAATGCGCACGCGCATACCCGTTTTGGAATAGGCACGTGCGTACTCGTTTTGAATGCGCACGCGCATACTCGTTTTTGAATAGGCACGCGCGTACTCGTTTTGAATGCGCACGCGCATACTCGTTTTGAATGCACACGCGCGTACTGGTTTTGGAATAGGCACGCGCATACTCAATTTTGAATAGGCAGGCGCGTACTCGTTTTTGAATGCGCACGCGCATACGCGTTTTTGAACAAGCACACGCGTACTCGTTTTTGAATGCGCACGCGTATGCTCGTTTTGAATGCACACGCGCATACTAGTTTTTGAATATTCGCGCGCGTACTCGTTTTTGAATGCGCACGCGTATACTCGCTTCGGAATGCGCACGCGCATACTCGTTTTCGAATAGGCACGTGCATACTCGTTTTTGAATGCGCACGCGCATACTCGTTTTTGAATGCACACGCGCATATGCGTTTTTGAACAGGCACACGCGTACTCGTTTTGAATGCGCACGCGCATACTCGTTTTGAATGCCCACACGCATATTCGTTTTTGAATGCACACGCGCATACTCGTTCTGGAATTGGCACGTGCGTACTCGTTTTGAATGCGCACGCGCGTACTCGTTTTGAATGCACACGCGCATACTCGTTTTATAATAGGCACGTGCATACTCGTTTTGAATGCGCACGCGCATACTCGTTTTGAATGCACACGCACATACTCGTTTTGGAATACGCTCGCGCATACTCGTTTTGGATTGCGCACGCGCATACTCGTTTTTGAATAGGCACGCGCGTACTCGTTTTTGAATGCGCACGCGCATACTCGTTTTTGAATGCACACGCGCGTACTCGTTTTGGAATGCGCACGTGCATACTCGTTTTTGAATAGGCACAAGCATACTCGTTTTTGATTGCACACGTGCATACTCGTTTTTGAATGCACACGCGCATACTCGTTTTTGAATGCACACGCGCATACTTGTTTTCGAATAGGCACGCCCATACTCGTTTTTAAATGCACACGCGCATACTCGTTTCGAAATAGGCACGCGCATACTCGTTTTGGAATGCGCACACGCATACTCGTTTTTGAATAGGCACGCGCGTACTCGTTTTGAATGCGCACGCGCATACTCGTTTTTGAATGCACACGCGCATACTCGTTTTGGAATAGGCACGTGCATACTCGTTTTTGAATGCGCACGCGCATACTCGTTTTGGAATAGGCACGTGTGTACTCGTTTTTGAATAGGCACGCGCGTACTCGTTTTGAATGCACACGCGCATACTCGTTTCGGAATACGCTCGCACATACTCGTTTTCGAATGCGCACGTGCGTACTCGTTTTGAATGCGCACGCGCATACTCGTTTTGGAATGCGCACGTGCATACTCGTTTTTGAATAGGCACGCACGTACTCGTTTTGAATGCGCACGCGCATACTCGTTTTGAATGCGCACGCGCATACTCGTTTTGGATTAGGCACGCGCATACTCGTTTTTGAAGGCGCACACGCATACTCGTATTTGAATGCACACGCACATACTCGTTTTGGAATAGGCACGTGCATACTCATTTTTGAATGCGCACGCGCATACTCGTTTTGAATGCGCACGCGCGTACTCGTTTTGAATGCACACGCGCATACTCGTTTTGGAATAGGCACGCGCATACTCGTTTTGAATGCGCACACGCATACTCGTATTTGAATGCACACGCGCATACTCGTTTTGGAATAGGCACGTGCATACTCGTTTTGAATGCGCACGCGCATACGCGTTTTTGAACAGGCACACGCGTACTCGTTTTTGATTGCGCACGCGCATACTCGTTTTGAATGCGCACACGCATACTCGTTTTGAATGCACACGCGCATACTCGTTTCGGAATACGCACGCGCATACTCGTTTTGAATGCACACGCGCATACTCGTTTTGGAATTGGCACGTGCGTACTCGTCTTTGAATGCGCACGCGCATACTCGTTTTTGAATAGGCACGCGCGTACTCGTTTTGAATGCGCACACGCATACTTGTTTTTTAATGCACACGCGCATACTCGTTTTGGAATAGGCACACGCATACTAGTTTTTGAATGCGCACACGCATACTCGTATTTCAATGCACACATGCATACTCGTTTGATTTTTGAATGCGCACGCGCATACTCGTTTTTGAATGCACACGCGCATACTCGTATTTGAATGCACACGCGCATACTACTCGTTTTGGAATAGGCACGTGCGTACTCGTATTTGAATGCTCACGCGCATACGCGGGTTTGAACAGGCACACGCGTACTCGTTTTTGACTGCATACGCGTATACTCGTTTTTGAATGCGCACGCGCATACTTGTTTTTGAATGCACACGCGCATACTCGTTTCGGAATACGCACGCGCTTACTCGTTTTGGAATTCGCACGCGCATACTAGTTTTTGAATAGGCACGCGCATACTCGTTTTTGAATGCGCACGCGCATACTCGTTGTTGAATGCACACGCGCATATGCGTTTTTGAACAGGCACACGCGTACTCGTTTTTGAATGCGCACGCGCATACTCGTTTTTGAATGCGCACACGCATACTCGTTTTTGAATGCACACGCGCATACTCGTTTTGAATGCGCACGCGTATACTCGTTTTGGAATGCGCACGCGCATACTCGTTTTTGAATAGGCACAAGCATACTCGTTTTTTAATGCACACGCGCATACTCGTTTTTGAATGCACACGCGCATACTCGTTTTCGAATAGGCACGCACATACTCGTATTTGAATGCACACACGCATACTCGTATTTGAATGCACACGCGCATACTCGTTTTGGAATAGGCACGTGCATACTCGTTTTTGAATGCGCACGCGCAGAATGCGCACGCGCATACGCGTTTTTAAACAGGCACACGCCTACTCGTTTTTTAATGCGCACGCGTATACTCGTTTTGAATGCGCATGCGCATACTCGTTTTTGAATGCACATGCGCATACTCGTTTTGGAATAAGCACGCGCATACTCGTTTTTTAATGCGCACGCGCATACTCGTTTTTGAATGCACACGCGCATACTCGTTTTTGAATAGGCACGCGCGTACTCGTTTTTGAATGCGCACGCGCGTACTCGTTTTTGATTGCACACGCGCATACTCGTTTTGGAATAGGCACGCGCATACTCGTTTTGGAATGCGCACGCGCATACTCGTATTTGAATGCACACGCGCGTACTCGTTTTGGAATAGGCACGTGCATACTCGTTTTTGAATGCGCACGCGCATACGCGTTTTTGAACAGGCACACGCGTACTCGTTTTTGAATGCGCACGCGTATACTCGTTTTGAATGCACACGCGCATACTCGTTTTTGAATGCACACGCGCATACTCGTCGTTTTGGAATAGCAACGCGCATACTCGTATTTGAATGCGCACACGCATACTCGTTTTTGAATGCACACGCGCATACTCGTATTTGAATGCACACGCGCATACTCGTTTTGGAATAGGCACGTGCGTACTCGTTTTTGAATGCACACGCGCATACGAGTTTTTGAATAGGCACGCGCGTACTCGTTTTTGAATGCGCACGCGCATACTCGTTTTCGAATGCACACGCGCATACTCGTTTTGGAATAGGCACGTGCATACTCGTTTTTGAATGCGCACGTGCATAATCATTTTTGAATAGGCACGCGCGTACTTGTTTTTGAATGCTCACGCGCATACTCGTTTTTGAATGCACACGCGCATACTCGTTTTGGAATAGGCACTTGCATACTCGTTTTTGAATGCACACGCGCATACTCGTTTTTGAATGCGCACGCGTATACTCGTTTTGAATGCGCATGCGCATACTCGTATTTGAATGCACACGCGCATACTCGTTTTGGAATAGGCACGTGCGTACTCGTTTTTGAATGCGCACGCACATACTCCTTTTTGAAACTGCAAGTGCGTACTCGTTTTTTAATGCGCACGCGCATACTCGTTTTGGAATATGCACGAGCACACTTGTTTTTGAATGCGCACGCGCATACTCGTTTTTGAATGCACACGCGCAAACTCGTTTTCGAATAGGCACGCGCATACTCGTTTCGAAATAGGCACGCGCGTACTCGTTTTTGAATGCGCACGCGCATACTCGTTTTTGAATGCACACGCGCATACTCGTTTTCGAATAGGCACGCGCATATTCAATTTTGATTGCACACGCGCATACTCGTTGTTGAATGCACACGCACATACTCGTTTCGAAATAGGCACGCGCATACTCGTTTTTGAATGCACACGCGCATACGCGTTTTTGAACAGGCACACGCGTACTCGTTTTTG
This sequence comes from Rhipicephalus microplus, assembly GCF_013339725.1. Taxonomy (NCBI): domain Eukaryota; kingdom Metazoa; phylum Arthropoda; class Arachnida; order Ixodida; family Ixodidae; genus Rhipicephalus; species Rhipicephalus microplus. The sequence goes on from NW_023613194.1 coordinate 21,516, forward strand.
AATGTGCACGCGTATACTGGTTATTGATTGCGCACGTGTATACTCGTTTTTGAATAGGCACGCGCGTACTCGTTTTTGAATGCGCACGCGCATACGCGTTTTTGAACAGGCACACGCGTACTCGTTTTTGAATGCGCACGCGTATACTCGTTTTGGAATGCGCACGCGCATACTTGTTTTTGAATGCGCACACGCATACTCGTTTTTGATTGCACACGTGTATACTCGTTTTTGAATGCACACGCGCATACTCGTTTTCGAATAGGCACGTGCATACTCGTTTTTAAATGCGCACGCGCGTACTCGTTTTTGAATGCGCACGCGCATACTCGTTTTTGAACGCGCACGCGCGTACTCGTTTTGGAATTGGCACGTGCGTACTCGTTTTTGAATGCGCACGCGCATACTCGTTTTTGAATAGGCACGCGCGTACTCGTTTTTGAATGCGCACGCGCATACTTGTTTTTGAATGCACACGCGCACACTCGTTTTGGAATAGGCACGTGCGTACTCGTTTTTGAATGCGCACACGCGTACTCGTTTTGGAATGCGCACGCGCGTACTCGTTTTGGAATTGGCACGTGCGTACTCGTTTTTGAATAGGCACGCGCGTACTCGTTTTTTAATGCGCACGCGCATACTCGTTTTTGAATGCACACGCGCATACTCGTTTTTAATGCGCACGCGCATACTCGTTTTTGAATGCACACGCGCATACGAGTTTTTGAATAGGCACGCGCATACTCGTTTCGGAATGCGCACGCGCATACTCATTTTTGAATAGGCACGCGCGTACTTGTTTTTGAATGCTCACGCGCATACTCGTTTTTGAATGCACACGCGCATACTCGTTTTGGAATAGGCACTTGCATACTCGTTTTTGAATGCACACGCGCATACTCGTTTTTGAATGCGCACGCGTATACTCGTTTTTGAATGCGCATGCGCATACTCGTATTTGAATGCACACGCGCATACTCGTTTTGGAATAGGCACGTGCGTACTCGTTTTTGAATGCGCACGCACATACTCCTTTTTGAAACTGCAAGTGCGTACTCGTTTTTTAATGCGCACGCGCATACTCGTTTTGGAATAGGCACGCGCATTTTCGTTTTTGATTGCACACGCGCATACTCGTTTTTGAATGCACACGCGCAAACTCGTTTTCGAATAGGCACGCGCATACTCGTTTTGGAATAGGCACGCGCGTACTCGTTTTTGAATGCGCACGCGCATACTCGTTTTTGAATGCACACGCGCATACTCGTTTTGGAATAGGCACGTGCATACTCGTTTTTGAATGCACACGCGCATACTCGTTTCGGAATACGCTCGCGCATACTCGTTTTTGAACGCGCACGCGCGTACTCGTCTTTGAATGCGCACGCGCATACTCGTTTTGGAATAGGCACGTGTGTACTCTTTTTGAATAGGCACGCGCGTTCTCGTTTTTGAATGCGCACGCACATACTCGTTTTTGAATGCACACGTGCATACTCGTTTTGGAATAGGCACGCGCATGCTCGTTTTTGAAGGCGCACACACATACTCGTATTTGAATGCACACGCGCATACTCGTTTTGGAATAGGCACGCGCATACGCGTTTTTGAACAGGCACACGCGTTCTCGTTTATGAATGCGCACGCGTATACTCGTTTTTGAATGCGCACGCGCATACTCGTTTTTGAATGCACACGCGCATACTCGTCGTTTTGGAATAGGCACGCGCATACTCGTCGTTTTGGAATAGGCACACGCATACTCGTTTTTGAATGCACACGCGCATACTCGTATTTGAATGCACACGCGCATACCCGTTTTGGAATAGGCACGTGCGTACTTGTTTTTGAATGCGCACGCGCATACGAGTTTTTGAACAGGCACACGCGTACTCATTTTTGAATGCGCACGCGTATACTCGTTTTGAATGCGCATGCGCATACTCGTTTTTGAATGCACAGGCGCATACTCGTTTTGGAATAGGCACGCGCATACTCGTTTTTGAATGCGCACACGCATACTCGTTTTTGAATGCACACGCGCATACTCGTATTTGAATGCACACGTGCATACTTGGTTTGGGATAGGCACGTGCGTACTCGTTTTTGAATGCGCACGCGCATACGCGTTTTTGAACAGGCACACGCGTACTCGTTTTTGAATGCGCACGCACATGCTCCTTTTTGAAACTGCAAGTGCGTACTCGTTTTTTAATGCGCACGCGCATACTCGTTTTGGAATATGCACGAGCACACTTGTTTTTGAATGCGCACGCGCATACTCGTTTTTGAATGCACACGCGCATACTCGTTTTCGAATAGGCACGCGCATACTCGTTTTCGAATAGGCACGCGCATTTTCGTTTTTGATTGCACACGCGCATACTCGTTGTTGAATGCACACGCGCATACTCTTTTCGAAATAGGCACGCGCATACTCGTTTTTGAATGCACACGCGCATACGAGTTTTTGAATAGGCACGCGCATACTCGTTTCGGAATGCGCACGCGCATACTCGTTTCGAAATAGGCACGCGCATACTCGTTTTTGAATGCACACGCACATACTCGTTTTTGAATGCACACGCGCATACTCGTTTTAGAATAGGCACGTGCGTACTCGTTTTTAAATGCGCACGCGCATACGCGTTTTTGAACAGGCACACGCGTACTCGTTTTTGAATGCGCACACGCATACTCGTTTTTGAATGCGCACGCGCATACTCGTTTTTGAATGCACACGCGCATACTCGTTTTGGAATAGGCACGCGCATACTCGTTTTGGAATGCGCACGCGCATACTCGTTTTGGAATAGGCACGTGCATACTCGTTTTTGAATGCGCACGCGCATACTCGTTTTGGAATAGGCACGTGTGTACTCGTTTTTGAATAGGCACGCGCGTACTCGTTTTTGAATGCGCACGCGCATACTCATTTTTGAATGCACACGTGCATACTCGTTTTGGAATAGGCACGCGCATACTCGTTTTTGAATGCGCACACGCATACTCGTATTTGAATGCACACGCGCATACTCGTTTTGGAATAGGCACGCGCATACGCGTTTTTGAACAGGCACACGCGTTCTCGTTTATGAATGCGCACGCGTATACTCGTTTTGAATGCGCACGCGCATACTCGTTTTTGAATGCACACGCGCATACTCGTCGTTTTGGAATAGGCACGCGCATACTCGTTTTTGAATGCGCACACGCACACTCGTTTTTGAATGCACACGCGCATACTCGTATTTGAATGCACACGCGCATACTCGTTTTGGAATAGGCACGTGCGTACTTGTTTTTGAATGCGCACGCGCATACGAGTTTTTGAACAGGCACACGCGTACTCATTTTTGAATGCGCACGCGTATACTCGTTTTGAATGCGCATGCGCATACTCGTTTTTGAATGCACAGGCGCATACTCGTTTTGGAATAGGCACGCGCATACTCGTTTTTGAATGCGCACACGCATACTCGTTTTTGAACAGGCACACGCGTACTCGTTTTTGAATGCGCACGCGTATACTCGTTTTGAATGCGCATGCGCATACTCGTTTTTGAATGCACATGCGCATACTCGTTTTTGAATAGGCACGCGCATACTCGTTTTTGAATGCGCATGCGCATACTCGTTTTTGAATGCACATGCGCATACTCGTTTTTGAATGCGCACGTGCATACTCGTTTTTGAATGCGCACACGCATACTCGTTTTTGAATGCACACGCGCATACTCGTTTTGGAATAGGCACACGCATACTCGTTTTTGATTGCGCACGCGCATACGCGTTTTTGAACAGGCACACGCGTACTCGTTTTTGAATGCGCACACGCATACTCGTTTTTGAATGCACACGCGCATACTCGTTTCGGAATACGCACGCGCATACTCGTTTTTGAATGCGCACGCGTATACTCGTTTTGGAATGCGCACGCGCATACTCGTTTTCGAATAGGCACGCGCATACTCGTTTCGGAATACGCTCGCGCATACTCGTTTTGGAATAGGCACGCGCATACTCGTTTTGGAATGCGCACACGCATACTCGTTTTTGAATGCGCAAGCGCATACTCGTTTTTAAATGCACACGCGCATACTCGTTTTGGAATATGCACGAGCACACTTGTTTTTGAATGCGCACGCGCATACTCGTTTTGGAATGCGCACGCGCATACTCGTTTTTGAATAGGCACGCGCATACTCGTTTTTGATTGCACACGTGTATACTCGTTTTTGAATGCGCACACGCATACTCGTATTTGAATGCACACGCGCATACTCGTTTTGGAATAGGCACGTGCGTACTCGTTTTTGAATAGGCACGCGCGTACTCGTTTTGGAATGCGCACGCGCATACTCGTTTTTGAATAGCCACACGCATACTCGTTTTTGAATGCGCAAGCGCATACTCGTTTTTGAATACACACGCGCATACTCGTTTTCGAATAGGCACGCGCATACTCGTTTTTGATTGCACACGCGCATACTCGTTGTTGAATGCATACGCGCATACTCGTTTCGAAATAGGCACGCGCATACTCGTTTTGGAATAGGCACGTGCATTTTCGTTTTTAAATGCACACGCGCATACTCGTTTCGAAATAGGCACGCGCATACTTGTTTTGGAATGCGCTCACGCATGTTCGTTTTTGAATAGGCACGCGCGTACTCGTTTTTGAATGCGCACGCGCATACTCGTTTTTGAATGCACACGCGCATACTCGTTTTGGAATAGGCACGTGCATACTCGTTTTTGAATGCACACGCGCATACTCGTTTCGGAATACGCTCGCGCATACTCGTTTTTGAATGCGCACGCGCGTACTCGTTCTTGAATGCGCACGCGCATACTCGTTTTGGAATAGGCACGTGTGTACTCGTTTTTGAATAGGCATACGCGCACTCGTTTTTGAATGCGCACGCGCATACTCGTTTTTGAATGCACACGCGCATACTCGTTTTTGAATAGGCACGCGCGTACTCGTTTTGGAATGCGCACGCGCATACTCGTTTCGGAATGCGCACGCGCATACTCGTTTTCGAATAGGCACGCGCATACTCGTTTTTGAATGCGCACACGCATACTCGTTTTTGAATGCACACGCGCACACTCGTTTTTGAATGCGCACGCGCATACTCGTTTTTGAATAGGCACGCGCGTACTCGTTTTTGAATGCGCACGCGCATACTCGTTTTTGAATGCACACGCGCATACTCGTTTTGGAATAGGCACGTGCATACTCGTTTTTGAATGCGCACGCACATACTCGTTTTTGAATGCACACGCGCATACTCGTTTCGGAATACGCTCGCGCATACTCGTTTTGGAATGCGCACGCGCATACTCGTTTCGAAATAGGCACGCGCATACTCGTTTCGGAATGCGCACGCGCATACTCGTTTTTGAAACTGCAAGTGCGTACTCGTTTTTTAATGCGCACGCGCATACTCGTTTTGGAATATGCACGAGCACACTTGTTTTTGAATGCGCACGCGCATACTCGTTTTGGAATGCGCACGCGCATACTCGTTTTTGAATAGGCACACGCATACTCGTTTTTGATTGCACACGTGTATACTCGTTTTTGAATGCGCACACGCATACTCGTATTTGAATGCACACGCGCATACTCGTTTTGGAATAGGCACGTGCATACTCGTTTTTGAATGCGCACGCGCATACGCGTTTTTGAACAGGCACACGCGTACTCGTTTTTGAATGCGCACGCGTATACTCGTTTTTGAATGCGCACGCGCATACTCGTTTTTGAATGCACACGCGCATACTCGTTTTGAAATTGGCACGTGCGTACTCGTTTTTGAATGCGCACGCGCGTACTCGTTTTTGAATGCGCACGCGCATACTCGTTTTGGAATAGGCACGTGTGTACTCGTTTTTGAATAGGCACGCGCGTACTCGTTTTTGAATGCGCACGCGCATAGTCGTTTTTGAATGCACACGCGCATATTCATTTTGGAATAGGCACGCGTATACTCGTTTTGAATGCGCACGCGCATACTCGTTTTTGAATGCACACGCGCATACTCTTTATGGATTAGGCAAGCGCATACTCGTTTTTGAATGTGCCTCGCATTCTCGTATTTAAATGCACACGTGCATACTCGTTTTGGAATAGGCACGTGCATACTCAATTTTGAATGCGCACGCGCATAAGCGTTTTTGAACAGGCACACGCGTACTCGTTTTTGAATGCGCACGCGTATACTCGTTTCGGAATACGCACGCGCATACTCGTTTTGGAATGCGCACGCGCATACTCGTTTTGGAATGCGCACGTGCGTACTCCTTTTTGAATGCGCACGCACATACTCGCTTTTGAATGCACATGCGCATACTCGTTTTGGAATAGGCACGTGTGTACTCGTTTTTGAATAGGCACGCGCGTACTCGTTTTTGAATGCGCACGCGCATACTCGTTTTTGAATGCACACGTGCATACTCGTTTTGGAATAGGCACGCGCATACTCGTTTTTGAAGGCGCACACGCATACTCGTATTTGAATGCACACGCGCATACTCGTTTTGGAATAGGCACGTGCATACTCGTTTTTGAATGCACACGCGCATACTCGTTTTGGAATAGGCACACGCATACTCGTTTTTGAATGCGCACGCGTATACTCGTTTTGAATGCGCACGCGCATACTCGTTTTTGAATGCACACGCGCATACTCGTTTTGGAATAGGCACGCGCATACTCGTTTTTGAATGTGCCTCGCATACTCGTATTTGAATGCACACGCGCATACTCGTTTTTGAATAGGCACGCGCATACTCGTTTTTGAATGCGCACGCGCATACTCGTTTTTGAATAGGCACGCGCGTACTCGTTTTTGAATGCGCACGCGCATACTTGTTTTTGAATGCACACGCGCATACTCGTTTTTGAATGCGCACACGCATACTCGTTTTTGAATGCACACGCACATACTCGTTTCGGAATAGGCACGTGCATACCCGTTTCGGAATGCGCACGGACATACTCGTTTTTGAAACTGCAAGTGCGTACTCGTTTTTTAATGCGCACGCGCATACTCGTTTTGGAATATGCACACGCATACTCGTTTTTGAATGCGCACGCGCATACTCGTTTTGGAATGCGCACGCGCATACTCGTTTTTGAATAGGCACACGCATACTCGTTTTTGATTGCACACGTGTATACTCGTTTTTGAATGCGCACACGCATACTCGTATTTGAATGCACACGCGCATACTCGTTTTGGAATAGGCACGTGCATACTCGTTTTTGAATGTGCACGCGCATACGCGTTTTTGAACAGGCACACGCGTACTCGTTTTTGAATGCGCACGCGTATACTCGTTTTTGAATGCGCACGCGCATACTCGTTTTTGAATAGGCACACGCATACTCGTTTTTGAATGCGCACGCGTATACTCGTTTTTGAATGCGCACGCGCATACTCGTTTTTGAATGCACACGCGCATACTCGTTTTGGAATAGGCACGTGCGTACTCGTTTTAGGCACACGCATACTCGTTTTTGATTGCACACGTGTATACTCGTTTTTGAATGCGCACACGCATACTCGTTTTTGAATGCACACGCTCGTACTCGTTTTTGAACAGGCACACGCGTACTCGTTTTTGAATGCGCACGCGTATACTCGTTTTGGAATGCGCACGCGCATACTCGTTTTTGAATAGGCACAAGCATACTCGTTTTTGATTGCACACGTGTATACTCGTTTTTGAATGCACACGCGCATACTCGTTTTCGAATAGGCACGCGCATACTCGTTTTTAAATGCACACGCGCATACTCGTTTCGAAATAGGCACGCGCATACTCGTTTTGGAATGCGCACGCGCATACTCGTTTTTGAATAGGCACGCGCGTACTCGTTTTTGAATGCGCACGCGCATACTCGTTTTTGAATGCGCACGCGCATACTCGTTTCGGAATACGCTCGCGCATACTCGTTTTGGAATGCGCACGCGCATACTCGTTTTTGAATGCGCACGCGCATACTCGTTTTGGAATAGGCACGTGTGTACTCGTTTTTGAATTTAGGCACGCGCGTACTCGTTTTTGAATGCGCACGCACATACTCCTTTTTGAAACTGCAAGTGCGTACTCGTTTTTGAATGCACACGCGCATACTCGTTTTGGAATGGGCACGTGCATACTCGTTTTTGAATGCGCACGTGCATACTCGTTTTTGAATAGGCACGTGCGTACTCGTTTTTGAATAGGCACGCGCGTACTCGTTTTTGAATGCGCACGCGCATACTCGTTTTTGAATGCACACGCGCATACTCGTTTTGGAATAGGCACGCGCATACTCGTTTTTGAATAGGCACGCGCGTACTCGTTTTTGAATGCGCACGCGCATACGCGTTTTTGAACATGCACACGCGTACTCGTTTTTGAATGCGCACGCGTATACTCGTTTTTGAATGCACACGCGCATACTCGTTTTTGAATAGGCACGCGCGTACTCGTTTTGGAATGCGCACGCGCATACTCGTTTCGGAATGCGCACGCGCATACTCGTTTTCGAATAGGCACGCGCATACTCGTTTTTGAATGCGCACACGCATACTCGTTTTTGAATGCACACGCGCACACTCGTTTTTGAATGCGCACGCGCATACTCGTTTTTGAATAGGCACGCGCATACTCGTTTTTGAATGCGCACACGCATACTCGTATTTGAATGCACACGCGCATACTCGTTTTGGAATAGGCACGTGCATACTCGTTTTTGAATGCGCACGCGCATACTCGTTTTTGAATAGGCACGCACGTACTCGTTTTTGAATGCGCACGCGCATACTTGTTTTTGAATGCACACGCGCATACTCGTTTTTGAATGCGCACACGCATACTCGTTTTTGAATGCACACGCACATACTCGTTTCGGAATAGGCACGTGCATACCCGTTTCGGAATGCGCACGGACATACTCGTTTTTGAAACTGCAAGTGCGTACTCGTTTTTTAATGCGCACGCGCATACTCGTTTTGGAATATGCACGAGCATACTTGTTTTTGAATGCGCACGCGCATACTCGTTTTGGAATGCGCACGCGCATACTCGTTTTTGAATAGGCACACGCATACTCGTTTTTGATTGCACACGTGTATACTCGTTTTTGAATGTGCACGCGCATACTCGTATTTGAATGCACACGCGCATACTGCGCACACGCATACTCGTTTTAAATGCACACGCACACACTCGTTTCGGAATAGGCACGTGCGTACCCGTTTTGGAATGCGCACGCACATACTCGTTTTTGAAACTGCAAGTGCGTACTCGTTTTTTAATGCGCACGCGCATACTCGTTTTGGAATATGCACGAGCATACTTGTTTTTGAATGCGCACGCGCATACTCGTTTTGGAAAGCGCATGCGCATACTCGTTTTTGAATAGGCACACGCATACTAGTTTTTGAATGCACACGTGCATACTCGTTTTTGAATGCGCACACGCATACTCGTATTTGAATGCACACGCGCATACTCGTTTTGGAATTGGCACGTGCGTACTCGTTTTTGAATGCGCACGCGCATACTCGTTTTGGAATTGGCTCGTGCGTACTCGTTTTTGAATGCGCACGTGCATACTCGTTTTTGAATAGGCACGTGCGTACTCGTTTTTGAATAGGCACGCGCGTACTCGTTTTTGATTGCGCACGCGCATACTCCTTTTGAATGCACACACGCGTACTCGTTTTGGAATAGGCACCCGTATACTCGTTTTTGAATAGGCACGCGCGTACTCGTTTTTGAATGCGCACGCGCATACGCGTTTTTGAACATGCACACGCGTACTCGTTTTTGAATGCGCACGCGTATACTCCTTTTGAATGCACACGCGCATACTCGTTTTTGAGTAGGCGCGCGCGTACTCTTTTTGGAATGTGACGCGTATACTGGTTTCGTAATGCGCACGCGCGTACTCGTTTTCGAATAGGCACGCGCATACTCGTTTTTGAATGCGCACACGCATACTCGTTTTTGAATGCACACGCGCACACTCGTTTTTGAATGCGCACGCGCATACTCGTTTTTGAATAGGCACGCGCGTACTCGTTTTTGAATGCGCACGCGCATACTCGTTTTTGAATGCACACGCGCATACTCGTTTTGGAATAGGCACGTGCATACTCGTTTTTGAATGCGCACGCACATACTCGTTTTTGAATGCACACGCGCATACTCGTTTCGGAATACGCTCGCGCATACTCGTTTTGGAATGCGCACGCGCATACTCGTTTTTGAATGAGCACGCGCGTACTCGCTTTTGAATGCGCACGCGCATACTCGTTTTGGAATAGGCACGTGTGTACTCGTTTTTGAATAGGCACGCGCGTACTCGTTTTTGAATGCGCACGTGCATACTCGTTTTTGAATGCACACGTGCATACTCGTTTTGGAATAGGCACGGGCATACTCGTTTTTGAAGGCGCACACACCTACTCGTATTTGAATGCACACGCGCATAATCGTTTTGGAATAGGCACGTGCATACTCGTTTTTGAATGCACACGCGCATATGCGTTTTTGAACAGGCACACGCGTACTCGTTTTTGAATGCGCACGCGTATACTCGTTTTGAATGCGCACGCGCATACTCTTTTTTGAATGCACACGCGCATACTCGTTTTGGATTAGGCACGCACATACTCGTTTTTGAATGTGCCTCGCATACTCGTATTTGAATGCCTCGTTTTTGAACAGGCACACGCGTACTCGTTTTTGAATGCGCACGCGTATACTCGTTTTTGAATGCGCACGCGCATACTCGTTTTTGAATGCACACGCGCATACTCGTTTTGGAATAGGCACGCGCATACTCGTTTTTAAATGCGCACGCGCATACTCGTATTTGAATGCACACGCACATACTCGTTTTGGAATAGGCACGTGCATACTCGTTTTTGAATGCGCACGCGCATACTCGTTTTTGAATGCACATGCGCATACTCGTTTTCGAATAGGCACGCGCGTACTCGTTTTTGAATGCGCACGCGCATACTCGTTTTTGAATGCGCACGCGCATACTCGTTTTTGAATAGGCACGCGCATACTCGTTTTTGATTGCACACGCGCACACTCGTTGTTGAATGCACACGCGCATACTCGTTTCGAAATAGGCACGCGCATTCTCGTTTTTGAATGCACACGCGCATACTCGTTTTGGAATAGGCACGTGCATTTTCGTTTTTGAATGCGCACGCGCATACTCGTTTTTGAATGCGCACGCGCATACGCGTTTTTGAACAGGCACACGCGTACTCGTTTTTCAATGCGCACGCGTATACTCGTTTTGAATGCGCACGCGCATACTCGTTGTTGAATGCACACGCGCATACTCGTTTCGAAATAGGCACGCGCATACTCGTTTTTGAATGCGCACGCGCATACTCGTTTTTTAATGCACATGCGCATACTCGTTTTGGAATAAGCACGTGCATACTCGTTTTTGAACGCGCACACGCATACTCGTTTTTGAATGCACATGCGCATACTCGTTTTGGAATAGGCACGTGCGTACTCGATTTTGAATGCGCACGCGCATACTCGTTTCGGAATACGCTCGCGCATACTCGTTTTAGAATGCGCACGCGCATACTCGTTTTCGAATAGGCACGCGCATACTCGTTTTTGAATGCGCACACGCATACTCGTTTTTGAATGCACACGCGCATACTCGTTTTGGAATAGGCACGTGCGTACTCGTTTTTGAATGCGCACGCGCATACTCGTTTTTGAATAGGCACGCGCGTACTCGTTTTTGAATGCGCACGCACATACTCGTTTTTGAATGCGCACGCGCATACTCGTTTTTGAATAGGCACACGCATACTCGTTTTTGAATGCGCACGCGTATACTCGTTTTTGAATGCGCACGCGCATACTCGTTTTTGAATGCACACGCGCATACTCGTTTTGGAATAGGCACGTGCGTACTCGTTTTTGAATGCGCACGCGCATACTCGTTTTTGAATCACGCGCATACTCGTATTTGAATGCACACGCGCATACTCGTTTTGGAATAGGCACGTGCATACTCGTTTTTGAATGCGCACGCGCATACTCGTTTTTGAATGCGCACGCGCGTACTCGTTTTGGAATTGGCACGCGCATACTCGTTTTTGAATAGGCACGCGCGTACTCGTTTTTTAATGCACACGCGCATACTCGTTTTTGAATGCACACGCGCATACTCGTTTTTAAATGCGCACGCGCATACTCGTTTTTGAATGCACACGCGCATACTCGTTTTTGAATGCGCACGCGTATACTCGTTTCGGAATGCGCACGTGCATACTCGTTTTCGAATAGGCACGCGCATACTCGTTTTTGAATGCGCACACGCATACTCGTTTTTGAATGCACACGCGCATACTCGTTTTAGAATAGGCACGTGCGTACTCGTTTTTAAATGCGCACGCGCATACGCGTTTTTGAACAGGCACACGCGTACTCGTTTTTGAATGCGCACACGCATACTCGTTTTTGAATGCGCACGCGCATACTCGTTTTTGAATGCACACGCGCATACTCGTTTTTGAATGCACACGCGCATACTCGTTTTGGAATGCGCATGCGCATACTCGTTTTAGAATAGGCACGCGCATACTCGTTTTTGAATGCGAGAACGCATACTTGTTTTTGAATGCACACGCGCATACTCGTTTTGGAATAGGCACGTGCGTACTCGTATTTGAATGCGCACGCGCATACTCGTTTTTGATTAGGCACGCGCGTATTCGTTTTTGAATGCGCACGCACATACTCCTTTTTGAACAGGCACACGCGTACTCGTTTTTCAATGCGCACGCGTATACTCGTTTTTGAATGCGCACGCGCATACTCGTTGTTGAATGCACACGCGCATACTCGTTTTTGAATAGGCACGCGCATACTCGTTTCGAAATATGCACGCGCATACTCGTTTTTGAATGCGCACGCGCATACTCGTTTTTTAATGCACATGCGCATACTCGTTTTGGAATAAGCACGTGCATACTCGTTTTTGAACGCGCACACGCATACTCGTTTTTGAATGCACATGCGCATACTCGTTTTGGAATAGGCACGTGCGTACTCGATTTTGAATGCGCACGCGCATACTCGTTTCGGAATGCGCACGCGCATACTCGTTTTGGAAAGCGCATGCGCATACTCGTTTTGGAATAGGCACGTGCATACTCGTTTTTAAATGCGCACGCGCATACTCGTTTCGGAATACGCTCGCGCATACTCGTTTTTGAATGCGCAAACGCATACTCGTTTTTGAATGCGCACGTGCATACTCGTTTTTGAATAGGCACGCGCGTACTCGTTTTGGAATGCGCACGCGCACACTCGTTTTGGAATAGGCACGCGCATACTCGTCTTTGAATGCGAGAACGCATACTTGTTTTTGAATGCGCACACGCATACTCGTTTTTGATTGCACACGCGCACACTCGTTTTGGAATAGGCACGTGCGTACTCGTATTTGAATGCGCACGCACATACTCCTTTTTGAATGCACACGTGCATACTCGTTTTTGAATGCGCACACGCATACTCGTTTTTGAATGCACACGCACATACTCGTTTTTGAATAGGCACGCGCATACTCGTTTTGGAATGCGCACGCACATACTCGTTTTTGAAACTGCAAGTGCGTACTCGTTTTTTAATGCGCACGCGCATACTCGTTTTGGAATATGCACGAGCATACTTGTTTTTGAATGCGCACGCGCATACTCGTTTTGGAATGCGCATGCGCATACTCGTTTTTGAATAGGCACACGCATACTCGTTTTTGATTGCACACGTGTATACTCGTTTTTGAATGTGCACGCGCATACTCGTTTTTGAATGCACACGCGCATACTCGTTTTGGAATAGGCACGTGCATACTCGTTTTTGAATGTGCACGCGCATACGCGTTTTTGAACAGGCACACGCGTACTCGTTTTTGAATGCGCACGCGTATACTCGTTTTTGAATGCGCACGCGCATACTCGTTTTTGAATAGGCACACGCATACTCGTTTTTGAATGCGCACGCGTATACTCGTTTTTGAATGCGCACGCGCATACTCGTTTTTGAATGCACACGCGCATACTCGTTTTGGAATAGGCACGTGCGTACTCGTTTTTGAATGCGCACGCGCATACTCGTTTTTGAATAGGCACGCGCGTACTCGTTTTTGAATGCACACGCACGTACTCGTTTTGGAATAGGCACGCGCATACTCGTTTTTGAATGCGAGAACGCATACTATTTGAATGCGCACGCGCATACTCGTTGTTGATTAGGCACGCGCGTATTCGTTTTTGAATGCGCACGCACATACTCCTTTTTGAAACTGCAAGTGCGTACTCGTTTTTAAATGCGCACGCGCATACTCGTTTTGGAATATGCACGAGCACACTTGTTTTTGAATGCGCACGCGTTACTCGTTTTTGAATGCACATGCGCATACTGGTTTTCGAATAGGCACGCGCGTACTCGTTTTTGAATGCGCACGCGCATACTCGTTTTTGAATGCGCACGCGCATACTCGTTTTTGAATAGGCACGCGCATACTCGTTTTTGATTGCACACGCGCATACTCGTTGTTGAATGCACACGCGCATACTCGTTTCGAAATAGGCACGCGCATTCTCGTTTTTGAATGCACACGCGCATACTCGTTTTGGAATAGGCACGTGCATACTCGTTTTTGAATGCGCACGCGCATACGCGTTTTTGAACAGGCACACGCGTACTCGTTTTTCAATGCGCACGCGTATACTCGTTTTGAATGCGCACGCGCATACTCGTTGTTGAATGCACACGCGCATACTCGTTTCGAAATAGGCACGCGCATACTCGTTTTTGAATGCGCACGCGCATACTCGTTTTTTAATGCACATGCGCATACTCGTTTTGGAATAAGCACGTGCATACTCGTTTTTGAACGCGCACACGCATACTCGTTTTTGAATAGGCACGCGCGTACTCGTTTTTGAATGCGCACGCGCATACTTGTTTTTGAATGCACACGCGCATACTCGTTTTGGAATAGGCACGCGCATACTCGTTTTTGAATGCACACGCACACACTCGTTTCGGAATAGGCACGTGCGTACCCGTTTTGGAATGCGCACGCACATACTCGTTTTTGAAACTGCAAGTGCGTACTCGTTTTTTAATGCGCACGCGCATACTCGTTTTGGAATATGCACGAGCATACTTGTTTTTGAATGCGCACGCGCATACTCGTTTTGGAAAGCGCATGCGCATACTCGTTTTTGAATAGGCACAAGCATACTCGTTTTTGATTGCACACGTGTATACTCGTTTTTGAATGCGCACACGCATACTCGTATTTGAATGCACACGCGCATACTCGTTTTGGAATTGGCACGTGCGTACTCGTTTTTGAATGCGCACGCGCATACTCGTTTTTGAATAGGCACGCGCGTACTCGTTTTTGAATGCGCACGCGCATACTTGTTTTTGAATGCACACGCGCACACTCGTTTTGGAATAGGCACGTGCGTACTCGTTTTTGAATGCGCACACGCGTACTCGTTTTGGAATGCGCACGCGCGTACTCGTTTTGGAATTGGCACGCGCATACTCGTTTTTGAATAGGCACGCGCGTACTCGTTTTTGATTGCACACGCGCATACTCGTTTTTGAATGCACACGCGCATACTCGTTTTTAAATGCGCACGCGCATACTCGTTTTTGAATGCACACGCGCATACTCGTTTTTGAATGCGCACGCGTATACTCGTTTCGGAATGCGCACGCGCATACTCGTTTTCGAATAGGCACGCGCATACTCGTTTTTGAATGCGCACACGCATACTCGTTTTTGAATGCACACGCGCATACTCGTTTTAGAATAGGCACGTGCGTACTCGTTTTTAAATGCGCACGCGCATACGCGTTTTTGAACAGGCACACGCGTACTCGTTTTTGAATGCGCAAACGCATACTCGTTTTGAATGCGCACGCGCAAGGCACGTGCATACTCGTTTTTGAATGCGCACGCACATACTCGTTTTTGAAACTGCAAGTGCGTACTCGTTTTTTAATGCGCACGCGCATACTCGTTTTGGAATATGCACGAGCATACTTGTTTTTGAATGCGCACGCGCATACTCGTTTTGGAATGCGCACGCACATACTCGTTTTTGAATAGGCACACGCATACTCGTTTTTGATTGCACACGTGTATACTCGTTTTTGAATGTGCACACGCATACTAGTATTTGAATGCACACGCGCATACTCGTTTTGGAATAGGCACGTGCATACTCGTTTTTGAATGTGCACGCGCATACGCGTTTTTGAACAGGAGCACGCGTACTAGTTTTTCAATGCGCACGCGTATACTCGTTTTGAATGCGCACGCGCATACTCGTTTTTGAACAGGCACACGCGTACTCGTTTTTGAATGCGCACGCGTATACTCGTTTTGAATGCGCACGCGCATACTCGTTTTTGAATGCACACGCGCATACTCGTTTTGGAATAGGCACGTGCGTACTCGTTTTTGAATGCGCA
This sequence comes from Rhipicephalus microplus, assembly GCF_013339725.1. NCBI lineage: Eukaryota > Metazoa > Arthropoda > Arachnida > Ixodida > Ixodidae > Rhipicephalus > Rhipicephalus microplus. The sequence continues at coordinate 38,079 of NW_023613194.1, forward strand.
CGCGATACTCGTTTTTGAATGCGCACGCGCATACTCGTTTTTGAATAGGCACGCGCGTACTCGTTTTTGAATGCACACGCACGTACTCGTTTTGGAATAGGCACGCGCATACTCGTTTTTGAATGCGCACACGCATACTCGTTTTTGAATGCACACGCGCATACTCGTTTTGGAATAGGCACGTGCGTACTCGTATTTGAATGCGCACGCGCATACTCGTTTTTGAATAGGCACGCGCGTACTCGTTTTTGAATGCGCACGCACATACTCCTTTTTGAAACTGCAAGTGCGTACTCGTTTTTAAATGCGCACGCGCATACTCGTTTTGGAATATGCACGAGCACACTTGTTTTTGAATGCGCACGCGTTACTCGTTTTTGAATGCACACGCGCATACTCGTTTTCGAATAGGCACGCACATACTCGTTTCGAAATAGGCACGCGCGTACTCGTTTTGGAATGCGCACGCGCATACTCGTTTTTGAATAGGCACGCGCGTACTCGTTTTTGAATGCGCACGCACATACTCGTTTTTGAATGCACACGCGCATACTCGTTTTCGAATAGGCACGCGCATACTCGTTTTTGATTGCACACGTGCATACTCGTTTTTGAATGCACACGCGCATACTCGTTTCGAAATAGGCACGCGCATTCTCGTTTTTGAATGCACACGTGCATACTCGTTTTGGAATAGGCACGTGCATTTTCGTTTTTGAATGCGCACGCGCATACGCGTTTTTGAACAGGCACACGCGTACTCGTTTTTGAATGCGCACGCGTATACTCGTTTTTGAATGCGCACGCGCATACTCGTTTTTGAATAGGCACGCGCGTACTCGTTTTTGATTGCACACGCGCATACTCGTTGTTGAATGCACACGCGCATACTCGTTTCGAAATAGGGCACACGCGCATACTCGTTTCGGAATACAAACGCGCATACTCGTTTTGGAATGCGCATGCGCATACTCGTTTTAGAATAGGCACGCGCATACTCGTTTTTGAATGCGAGAACGCATACTTGTTTTTGAATGCACACGCGCATACTCGTTTTGGAATAGGCACGTGCGTACTCGTATTTGAATGCGCACGCGCATACTCGTTTTTGATTAGGCACGCGCGTATTCGTTTTTGAATGCGCACGCACATACTCCTTTTTGAAACTGCAAGTGCGTACTCGTTTTTTAATGCGCACGCGCATACTCGTTTTGGAATATGCACGAGCACACTTGTTTTTGAATGCGCACGCGTTACTCGTTTTTGAATGCACATGCGCATACTCGTTTTCGAATAGGCACGCGCATACTCGTATCGAAATAGGCACGCGCGTACTCGTTTTGGAATGCACACGCGCATACTCGTTTTTGAATAGCCACGCGCGTACTCGTTTTTGAATGCGCACGCGCATACTCGTTTTTCAATCCACACGCGCATACTCGTTTTCGAATAGGCACGCGCATACTCGTTTTTGATTGCACACGCGCACACTCGTTGTTGAATGCACACGCACATACTCGTTTCGAAATAGGCACGCGCATTCTCGTTTTTGAATGCACACGCGCATACTCGTTTTGGAATAGGCACGTGCATTTTCGTTTTTGAATGCGCACGCGCATACGCGTTTTTGAAACTGCAAGTGCGTACTCGTTTTTTAATGCGCACGCGCATACTCGTTTTGGAATAGCACGAGCATACTTGTTTTTGAATGCGCACGCGCATACTCGTTTTGGAAATAGGCACGTGCATACTCGTTTTTGAATGTGCACGCGCATACGCGTTTTTGAACAGGAGCACGCGTACTAGTTTTTCAATGCGCACGCGTATACTCGTTTTGAATGCGCACGCACGTACTCGTTTTGGAATAGGCACGCGCATACTCGTTTTCGAATAGGCACACGCATACTCGTTTTTGATTGCACACGCGCACAGTCGTTGTTGGAAGCACACGCACATACTCGTTTCGAAATAGGCACGCGCATTCTCGTTTTTGAATGCACACGCGCATACTCGTTTTGGAATAGGCACGTGCATTTTCGTTTTTGAATGCGCACGCGCATACGCGTTTTTGAATGCACACGCGCATACTCGTTTCGAAATAGGCACGCGCATACTCGTTTTGGAATGCGCACGCGCATACTCGTTTTTTAATGCACATGCGCATACTCGTTTTGGAATAAGCACGTGCATACTCGTTTTGAAC
>NW_023613195.1:0-54526 GCF_013339725.1 Rhipicephalus microplus
CCGCGTATACAAAACACAGCGATATTATTGCTAACTAAATTCAAGTGCCTTGACGACTATCTAAAAATTTCTTTGCCCGAGCGTTGCCAGGACTCTGAACGAATGGAATTAAAAGTCACGAAAACTATAACATCTAGAAAACGTAGCTGACTTTGCTGAGGCAACTCATACGTTAACCTCAGATCATTGCCTCCTTTCTTGAACATCTGTGTGATGTTTTTTTTCTTCACAATTTTCTATAAACACCGCATTTTATTTGCAGTTTTTTTTCAATAAGCCCTGTTTCTTAGTGTGCATATGGGATTCTAACATTTATTGCTTCAGCTGTAAGGATAGAGATAAAAATGATTCAAACTGAATTTTCGTCACCATTTACGAGAATTATTCCTAACATTGACACAGTTGCTAACGTTGTTGACATGATTTACCAATTGGCCGTAACATATTGATTTCAAATCATTTATTGCAATCACGTGAATTCACAAAGGGAAGGATTATCAGCTCATTCATGTACACATTCTCGTACGAATAAACAAACAATTTAGGTGTTTATTCTAGTTTACAAAAATGCATAACGCAAAGCACCGTACTGCTATGATTCTTGATGTCTTCGGAAATGTCATAGCGCAATGACATATATTTCGGGCTCACTGAATTTTGAAATATATTCAAAGCCATGTGTACAATATTTATTTCAGCTAATAGCACGGCTATAATGGATGCCACGCATAAAGTACTTCATGAATAAGAAGAGCAGAAACCTTGTCAGAGGACCACACTGCCCTCTTCATCTAACAGCAGCGAAAATGAGAGCGAAGCTAAGTTTTAGCAATACCTGATTCTATACTCATTGCTCTGTATTAACAGGGCAGGGCTGAGACGCTGTTCGTTTATTTATCGAGACCACACAGCATCATACCTTCAAATAAAATGAAAACATAAAACGACCTTCTGTTCAAACGAGGCTTTCATATTTATATGAGAAATAAATAAACTTTTGTTGTGGTGGTTGTGGTTACACCACTAAGGCATTCAATATTTTACAATCGTGGACTGCACTTTACATATGTTTATTCCCAAGGCGAATACTTTGGGAACGCCTTCTGCATCTAGATTTCTTTTCAGTAAACTTGTCATTGAAACAATCATTAGGTGTTTGAATATGTGATAGCTTTGAAAAAACATTCTGCACACGCCACGCATTCTGGTAATTGATTTCTTACGAAGCAGTCAGCTAGTGACTTTTATTGGCACAAGTTTTGGATTTGAGCCAGCTCTTTTGAAAGGGATCGACGTCTTTCTCTAACTTCAGTTGCTGTATGCATGTCGTAAAGTTGACAGTCGCGGTAAGTTAATTTCCTCCTCCTCGACTAGCTTCTACACTATAGCTAAGGAGGGAACATGTTTGAGGTTCGGAATGGGTCCCCTCGATGACTCGAGTGCACGGTGGCAGCGTGAAGGAAAGCCATAGTCCGATGAAGAGCCGCTTTCTTGCAGCCTCACGCAACTGCCCGAGTCCAGGCCCAAAACTCGGTTCGTGAACCGGGCGAACGAAGGAGTCTCCTTTCTTTCCCGTGCTCGGGTCTTCAGCGTTCGCCTTCGCGGAACCGATCAGCTCCGTTAGTTGACGGGTCGGCAGCGGGCTCTGCGCTCTGCATCAGCCGGAATTAATTGCGCTACACACAACACACCCGTAATTGTTGCCTCATACGAACTGCATGTAAAGGGTATGGCGCTCACAGACGGCCATAATGTCCGTAGCTAGGTTGAAACACACAGATCATGTTATTGCAAATTAAGTTTCAGCAAGGCATATACGCGCGAAAACTGTGGGGCTCAATCGGGTCCACTCTTGAGATTTATTTCGCACTTTACGCCATCTTGCAATCAGAATCACAAAGATTTTCTTAGGCCGGACTTATTCGTACTCACAATAAGAAAATGTTTTTTGAACTGGTCTCTCTCGGACTCAAACTCACCAAGATATTACTCAGCCGGACTCGCTCAATTCACGCCTCAATTTGAATCTGTGTGAGTCCGAGCGTGTTGACCCATGAGTTCGTTAATCTAGAACTAGATTTTTTATGGTGTCAGTGGTCTTTCACTTCAATATCTCGCGCACTCGGGGCTCTCTATGACACCGTTTAGTAGGTGCCTTCTAATACGAGTTTTGGGTGGTTGGGAACCAGTAACAATTTTTTAAGAGAGATGACAAGGCAAGATGTATTGATTAGGAGCTGACAGTTGGCGGGAGAGTGGCAAAGAGCTCAAGCTTCTTATCTACAAAATTCAGGTTTCTGATCAATAAATATTCAAAGGGCGTACGCTGTTTTTGAATGCGTGTGCGTAGACACGAGTATAAACGCGAATAGAGGTGAAGCTTATAGTAATACTGAAGATCAATGATAGACACAGTAGTGTAGCCAGGGGGTGGCACTGCGGGCCCGTGACCCCTCCCTCAACCCCGCTTTTTTTCGCCATGCTTACATACACCAAAATTACTTTTTTTGTGGGCAGGGGTGGCCCCTCCCCCTTCAGATCAAGAAGGTGCCCCCCCCCCCCCGTAAAAATATTACAGCATCTCCACAAATTGAATATGAGTGGGGTTAAGCTATGGAGGTTAACGGTGAACCCGTTAAAGCCTCCGCACATTCACTCGATCATCCTCTAAAGCCGTGACAAATTGTGCTTGCCGCTGCTGCAGCCGCTGATGTCTTTCTTTGGCCTCGCGCGCTTTCAGAGCAGTGTCTTTGCGGTGAGCCCAAGTTGCGGCTTTCTTGTGAGCTCTCACCTCCACTGCCCTAGCTTTTCGGGAGGCCTTGATAAATAAAGATATCGACTGACGGAGATACCGGCGAAGTGGAAGGCAACAGGCCAAAAGAAAACGCATTAAAAAGGTGCGGCTCTGTAGTGATCACCTAGCTAACGAGATCCCATGCCGAGAGTGCGACGCCTTTAATGGCGGCGTTTCATCTAGTGAGCGCTCTTGAAATCACAGGAGAGAGCACAACTGTGCCTCTAGCGGGAACAATGAGAGCTAGGAGCTATGGCTCCGACGAAAGACAAAGCCCTAACCAAAGAAGCTTCACCCCTAAAATTCCCCCCAGCCCATTTACTCAAACGCCAAGCGTCATTCCCCGCTCTCCACAATAGTTCTCGTTATGGCGGTGACGCCAGTGTAATGGTGGAGGTAACACCACCATAAGGAGCAGACCACCATTATAGTGGTGGTGCCTGTGTACATTGGCACCTGTGTACTCATATATTGCTGCTTGTTCCACACCAACAGATGGTCTAAACTTCCGAGGCCTTCGTATACAGCTCCCTTCATAATGACAATGTGGTATTGGGCCGTGAAATGCAAAGAAATGTTATTAAATGTCAAGACCTTTTTGCGTACTGCTGGTACGTTTAGCCTGTCTATCTATGTATCTATTCAACCACCTACGTCTGTATGCTCTCCTGGTCACCCCCTAAATATAGGGTCAATAAAAATTAGTATGAAAGAGTAAGATGGTATGAAGAATATGACTCACTGGATTGGATGTGATTAATGCCACAATGAATTAGCATACATCCTCAAACTCTTTCCGCCGGAGGTGCGGCACATACCCGCAAGCATGCACGTGTTAGAGCATTGCACGGGGCAATTTTTGCGGCCCACGCCCGGCCCGGCCTAAAAACGACATGCTCCGGCCCTTTTGAGCCCTGCCCAGCGTTTTTAAATAAGACCCGTAGGTGACCCGGCCCTTTTAAACCTACTATGCCTTGACCATAAACGAGGCACTGTCTGATCTCCGGTTCCTGGGAGGATACCTGCCGCAAACAAGATATTTACTAGAGTGTTTGAGAAGTTCTTGTAATATCACAACTTCCACTGCTACTATGTACAATTTCACTTATGAACGCCCGTAACACTTTTTTTCGAAATAATCGCAGGGTGATATAAATTTTAACTGGAGTTAAAGCTGATTGTCTCATGTGCGCAGTGTTAATCACGTCGTCTTATTTTTGTATTTTAATGAACGACGAGAAAATATAATATCCCAATTTATTAAAAAAAATTACCAGTAGATTACAGCTTGAGTTTACATATATTGCCTACGAGTTGGAGCTGTATAGTAAAAGTGTCAAGTTTCTTGCAAACTTCACTTACTTCACAATACAACGTCATAAGAAACGCGCTGGCTACATCTTGAACTAAAAAAACGCCAGGTTAAGCTGCGGCGCGTAAATTATAGCGGTCGTCAGGCAACTATCTCCTTGGCAGGCACCTGTCACAAACGTTCATTACGTTTTCACGCTGAAAACAATAAAGCTGTTTGACCCCCGTTCTTCCCCGAGTCGCCACCAAAGTGTCATAGATCTGTCAAAGCGAGCCATGCCCGCCAGCCATCTAGCCACCAGTCTCGCTGTTTCCTGAAGACGCCTATCTCGCCGTCTTTGTGAAACAACCTTCGATACGTCTAAGTGTTATGTCTTAAAGCAATACCGCACTAAGAGCTTCCTAAACCATTGTCTATTAGAGTGCCGAAGTGAACCAGCCGATGGCTTCATTAGCTCACCGCATCGAAGAGGGTTTGTCGAGTGTCTGGAGAGCGATCCCCTGCAGGGACCGAAATAGCAACAGTGGGCTGCCCATTCGCCCATGGCCGAAGGCCTTAGTGCGAACGGAAGAGGGAAGTGTGAATGTCTGTGGCTCGCAGTTATGTTTGCAAGCTTGCAGCTGGTGGCAGCGACAATGGAGGAGAATGAGATATGTGGCAGAAAGAAAAGGGGCCACTATAGTGGGTGAGAAAAGTGGAAGAAAAAAAACAAGTGAATTTTCATCAGGCGCTGTAGTTTGTCTTTTCTTTACCGTCCCTGTTTTTGTCGCGCTATTATTCGTTCAAGATGGAAGTGCACCAACTCCCCCAATTGTCTCTTCTGATGTTTCAACAGGGCCGGTGCCCATGTTGAAGGACACTTCACGTGGATCAGACACAACCTATTGCTTAAGTATGCTTCCTCTCAGAAGGCAAGAGCTTTTCAGTTGACTAAATAATATCAATGATAGGTTCAAACAACGAAGCCAAACAGCGCGCACACACACGCACACGCACCCTCATACTAATATGCAAAAGACCCGAGCCAAGTACGAGCTTGACCCAGGCCCGAGACTGAGTCGAGCCCGATGCCGACAGACACGAGTCCGGCCCGGGCCCGTTTCAAATAACAATTACCCGGCCAGGACCGGCCCGCCGGTCGGGCAGTGCTCTACGTTCCACAAGTATGCAAGTAAGGGCCACAACTGATTGACATTTTATATCTGCCTATAGAGAAACTTAAACACACATGAGTAACTTTAACGCGTTATCTTTAAGAGAAAGCTGACATCGACAGCGTCGACCTAACGAATGCGCAAATAAGTGCGCAAATAAAGACAGGGACACAAAATAGATGGGACAGGGACAAGCACATACCAAGTCGTTGAAAGTTTACGACAAAACAGCAGACTGAGCATTGAAAAAAGGGCCCACTGTATTAGAAATGTGGTACAGTAAAACGTGCAGCTGGGAGAGTTGGCTCATATTTAGAGATAATAGTGTCCGCAAACAAAACAAGGACACATAAATGATGGTACAGAAACAGAATAATTGCATGGCGATCGAATATTTAACTATAGAGTCATGCCAGGTCTCAAAACCCCCTTTGGCGAAATACCTGATGCATGTGTAACGTTGATGAACCGTGAATTGTTGATGCAGTGCTGCCAATCTACATTTATAAACTTTACATACGTACTCCTATGAAACTGGTATCATGCCGGGGGAACGTCTATAGTATATCTGAATGACATTGACTAAAGTTGTACTTAAAGCTAGCTGAGGCTAGTATCTTCAGAAGCGCAAGCGCTACATATCAGCTGTGTTGGTAATACTCGTATTGCTGTGGAAATTGTTAGGGACCTTTAAACGACTAGTAATATATAACACAAGTCATGGTTTACCATATGTCGGTGCATACATTTTCACATATTTTTGAGTCATTTAGTAAAGTTTCATTCCATAAAAAATACAAGACAGTCCCCTTCTCACAGCCTTCTTAAATGCATAGCATTGATCCCTAGGGTACTTCGGATTTCCAAAATTTCTATCATGAACTGCCTTTCACCGCATCTTTGTTTATGTAGCATTTATTTTGCCGAATCGTTAAATAATCCATGCGCTCGAAGCACTTTGATTACAAACAACCACAGCGTCGTGAGTAGCACAGAAGTACAAATTTGTATATGAAGGTTGAGAAAGCGCTAGCAGTGATTCTGCGACTATGGATAGTGAGAGTAGCAATCAGATATTTTGCGCATACTAAGTCGAACTGAGTGCTTCTTTTCACAATGCACGCACCAAATGAGACTGAAAGGAACCACCTGTCTTAGAACACGAAAGCTGTCCAAAACATTTCCGTAACCACAGAACCTCCCCCCCCCTTTTTTTTTGTGGGCAAGCATGCACTAGGGAAGCCAGTTTTCGGGTATAATTTTCTTCATAGCACCAAAACTATAGACAACCTTTTGAACACAATGTAGTGGCCGAGAAAGTTTGCTTCACAACAGTTTTGGATCAATGTGCAGTTCTTGGTGCTGTGTTAGATCAAACAAAAAAACAACAAGCTGGCATCGCACCAGTAGTGTCAAGGCTGAAGTAAGAATGGAGCTGGGCAGCCTTCTTTGCTTGTCCTTGGTTTTATTTTTTTCTTCTCTCTTAAATTATGTTCTCCAAATTTTTAGTTTTTTGCAGTTTTCTGTTTTTATTTTGATTTGGTATTTTGTCAAGGTTTTTTTTGTTGCTTTTTTTTCTCCTTCAATTTCTCTTGTTATTCTTCTCTTTCTTTTTTCATTATGGTGCATGGTTTTGCCTGCGGCACGTCAAAAAACGACAGCTTTCAGCAGACAACAACAGCATAAGATAGCCCGACTCCGTAAAGGGATTCACACTTCAGCACCTAATTCTCCATTTGGCGACTAATCACTTTAGTATTGTGTTCCAATCACTCATCGTCCTACTCCCTCCTCAAGATTTTTGACTGCAAGTATGCTTCGGTAACGAATAAAACCTCGACAAGGTGATATGTTTGTGAATCGAGGCATACTATCAGAACGCAGGGAATTACCGCTTCAATTCTCCAGAGACAAGACTGATTTTGAGCATACATTACTTTTGTTTGCGATAGCAATTACATGGACACTCTCGGCTGGATTTCGCCGCCGGCGTCGATGTCACGCACCGTACATATATATGTATACGTATCTATATATATGAAAACGCAAACAAGGAAAAAATCCAGAAAAAAAGACTCCGGCACGCGGAATCGAACGTGGCACCTCCGCGTCATGAATGCCAGGCTTTAACCACATAGCCACAGAAGGTTGTTTTTTTCTGTATTGCAGCATGTTACATTCAAACAACAGCAAACACAATAACTTCAATAAACTTTAATAAACTTCAAGCTCAATGACATAGCTTCAAGGAAGATGAGCCATTTGCCACACATACTTAAAATGATTTCGAATGACATAATTCATCAATAACATTTAGCAGTTTATCATTGTAGCAAAGTCTTGCAAAACCTTATCGCAACTTGCACATATGTTCAATAAAATAAATTCGTCCTGGCCGTGAGTCTATATAAATCACAATGTCTGACTGCCATGCAGCTTAGCCGTATGCTGTGGGAGCCAAGTGGAAAGAACATATCGTATTTTAGTAGGCCAGGTTCTATTGCTAAAAATTCAATCCCATGTGAAGTGAGAAATAAATTTGTCTTAAGTTTTCTCTGTAGAATGATAAAACAAAGATGCGTCCCCACAATTGATTAAAACTTGCTCTACTGACTCGGGCTTTCGGAACAATAAGCAGTTGGATCCCAATGGTAAAAAACACCCCTTTGTTCTATCCCCGTTTCATGGGCAGCGTATTCGTATGCAGCTTAAAAAAGAACGTTTCAACTCTAGCTGGTGCACTTATCTTTCCAACTCTTTTCGAAATGTCTTCTCCTGAGCTTCCACTATACATGAAATAACACAAAATAACAGGAAGAACAGTTTCAATCAAATCCTTCGACAAACGCTTCCGAGTGACATTAGATAGGTACCCCAAACTGAGGCCCGTTTTCACAAACGCTCCTTCACTCAAGGGCTCCCCTCGACTTGACGAAGTCAAGGCGGAGCGTGCTCCTCCACTCAAGGAGCCGCTGCATTTCATGAACGCTCCTCCTCACTTCCTTCGCCAAGGGAGGCCTCGGAAATGCTTCCTCCACTTGAGCGAACTGCATCGGCCGAAAAAAGCGCCTGATAACGAGAGTATTCGCAATTGCGGTTATAAATGCCTATCTTTGTATAATAAATGAACGCTTTTCTTACTCATTCTTTTTTTTATAAATTGACATTACAGCAAAATACATGCATTTAGAGTGGTAGCATGGTTTCCGTAAGCTGCCCGCAGGGGCGCCTGCGCAAGTAGGCGTTTGGTGTGTAGCGACACCACGGACCCGAGCTAACGGGGGAGTTTCTACTCCCTCCCACGCCTAGCCGTGCGTGGCTTTGCCGTGTCCGGGGAAAAGGGGATCCTGGGGGTTGAGCTGACGCTGGGTGATTGGACCGTTAAGGCCCCCCGGCAGAGGCAACACACCCCTTTGGCCCCGGCTTCACGTAGACGGCACCCCTGGGCTGACCCACCCAGGGGAAATCGGCAGTCGCCTTTTCCTATCTCTCTCTCCCTACATCTTCGTCTTTATCTCTTACTGTTTATCTGTCCTGTCTTCTACTCTCTTCCGTTTACTTCCAAACTTCCTGGCGGCTAGGGTTAACCCTGTGCAAATAGCCTACCTTGGTCTAGGCGCATTGGGTTATAGTGGCGTTGTACGGCTGGCGTCTGCAGGTTTCAGCATCTGTAAACCTGCAGCGTCCCCTCGTTGGGCTCCGTGGTGGGTGGCCGCCAACGCTACCGAACAACATACAATTAGCATGCACAAAGCATTCCCTTTACTAAGTGATCGTGCCTCCTCAAAGCGGGTACGCACCGAAGATATCAACTTTTTCATGCGGCCAAGACAAACCTTTCCTCGATTCCATGTTATACACTGTGAAAAAACTAACAAGCAAGCCAGAACAGTATCCCCCTTCGTAGTGGCTAGGTCCTTAACCGAAACTCTCGGTGCCGGGTACAAGGTTACCAAAATGGCCAGTGGAGATCTACTCCTTGAAATACATGAACAAAACCAATTCGATAAACTGAACACCCTCACAACGTTTGGAGACACACCCATCAGTATTACGCCACACAGGTCCATGAACTCATCTCGCGGGGTCGTATCAGACGTAGATTTGCTTGAGCTGACGGAAGCTGAACTTCTGGAAGGATGGAAGAGCCAGAACGTGACAAACGTACAGCGTATTAAGATCAGAAGAGATCAAAAGGAAATCCCAACCAAACACTTAGTACTGACCTTTGCTTCGAGCGATTTGCCGGAAACTATTCAGACTGGGTACACAAAGACATCCGTGAGACCATATATTCCCAACCCCCGCCGTTGCTTCCAATGCCAGAAATATGGCCATGGCTCCAAAACGTGTCGTGGTCGCCAGACTTGTGCACAATGTGGAGTTCTAGGCCACGTGTCTGAGAACTGCAAACAACCACCACACTGTGTAAACTGCGAAGGAAACCATGCCGCATATTCACGCTCCTGCACATACTGGAAAAAAGAAAAAGAAATAATTACGTTGAAGGTGAAGGAAAACATTACATTTAAGGAAGCACGGCGAAGAGTCGCTCCATTCTATGGAGCTACATACGCTGATGCGGCGCGTCAGGGGGCACCGCCGCACCAGCCCTCGCCACTCCCTCGGCCCGCGCATACCGAGCCGGTGGTTGTGGCACCTGCCCCCAAGGCGGCTGTAGCCCAGGCTACACCGCCTACTCCCAAACAGAGACCGGAGACTCCAGAGTCCTCCAGTCTCAAGGCCTCACCTCCGCAGGTGAGGCCCGAAATTCGAACTAGCAGCCCGCACGTGCGGGCATCCAGTGCCTCCGAGGAGGCAATGGATACGTCGGCACCCTTGGTGCCGAAAGAGCGGCGTGGCTCCTTGGAGCGCGCCAAGAAAACAAAAAAGCCGATAACAGGGCCTGGTGACGGCCCTGTTAAGTGAAGTCAAACTCTGTCTAAACAGCCACTCGCTTTTCGTACACACAGCACTATTTTACATTCACCATGAACACTCAAATTATACAATGGAACGTCAGGGGCCTTTTCAGAAACCTTGACGACATCCAAGAACTCTTACACGAATACTCACCAAAAGTGCTGTGTGTACAAGAAACACACCTTAATTCAAAGCACACAAATTTTCTCCGTAAATACGTTATATTCCGAAAGGACCGTGTTGATGCTATGACATCATCCGGAGGTGTTGCCATCATTGTGAATCAAGGAATTGCATGCACACACTTACAACTCCAAACATCCCTTGAGGCAGTGGCTGTTCGAGCAGTTCTTTTTGATAAACTGATCACAATCTGCACTATCTACATTCCTCCTAGCTATCAGCTGCAAAAACGTGATTTACACTCTTTAATTGATGAACTTCCGGAGCCCTATGTTCTCCTTGGAGACTTTAATGCGCATAGCAGGCTATGGGGTGACTCTCGGTATGACGCGCGAGGTCGACTGATTGAAGAGTTCCTTCTCTCCTCAAGCGCGTGTCTTCTAAATCGAAAAGACTCAACATATTATAATCTCGCCAATAACACCTACTCCTCCATAGACCTAAGCATAGTATCCCCATCTCTTGTGCCCCTACTGCAGTGGAAAGTCATCAGTAATCTGTACGGAAGTGACCACTTCCCCATAGTTTTGAGCACAAATACAGTAACTGAGTGTCCATCACGTGTTCCCAAGTGGCTCATAAACAGAGCCGACTGGGAACACTTTTATACCATCGCTCGTCTAGGTTGGAATGACATGAGTACTTTGAACATTGATGTTGCTGTCAACTACTTCACAGCATTTTTGATTGATGCTGCAACAAAATGCATCCCACAAACAAATGGACACCCTGGGAAACGGCGTGTGCCATGGTGGAACTCTGAATGCCGAAACGCGCGCAAACAGCAAAACAGAGCTTGGAGGCTGCTTCGGAACTCACCGACAGCCGAAAATCTTGACACCTTCAAGAAAATAAAGTCTCAAGGCAGGCGAACGCGTCGGCAGGCAAGAAGAGAAAGTTGGCAGAAGTTTTTGTCAGGGATCAATTCATACACACAGGAAGCTAAAGTGTGGAACATGGTCGGTAGGATAGCAGGAAAACAAGTACACACACTTCCACTCGTAAACACTCAGGGCGACACCTTGGAAGATCAGGCAAACTTCCTCGGTGCACACTTCGAACAGGTGTCCAGCTCATCCCACTATACTGACACTTTCCAAAAATACAGAACAAGAATAGAAAAGCAGAAACTCGAACACAAATGCACTGGATACGAGGCATATAATCAAGCGTTCAGTCTAGCTGAGCTCCGAACATCCCTAAACTCCTGCAGTACTTCTGCCCCAGGTTCTGACCGTGTCGTTTATGAAATGTTAAAAAACCTGCCGATCGAAACGCGAAAAACCTTACTTTGTTTGTACAATGCTATCTGGTTTTCTGGCACTATCCCTAACTCCTGGAAAGAGGCTATTATAATTCCCGTTTTGAAAGAGGGCAAGGACCCTTCCTTACCTTCCAGTTATAGGCCTATTGCACTCACAAGCTGCTTGTGCAAAATCTTTGAAAAAATGATAAACTGCAGACTTGTACACTTTCTTGAAATAAACAATTTGCTCGATCCATTTCAGTGCGGGTTTCGAGAAAGTAGATCCACCACAGACCACCTTGTTCGTATCGAGGCACAGATCAGGGACGCCTTCGTCCATAAACAATATTTTCTCTCTGTATTCCTCGATATCGAAAAGGCTTATGATACAACATGGCGTTTCGGAATTCTAAGAGACCTGTCCCACCTTGGCGTGCGCGGAAGAATGTTTCACATAATCGAAAGTTACCTGTCAAACCGGACATTCCGTGTCCGAGTGGGCACGGTTCTTTCCCAAACATTCGTCCAGGAAACAGGCGTGCCACAAGGTGGTGTACTTAGCTGCACACTTTTTCTCATCAAGATGAATTCCTTGCACTTGTCCATCCCTCGCAATATGTTCTATTGTACATATGTCGACGACGTTCAGCTTGGCTTCAAGTCATGCAACTTGGCCATGTGTGAGCGGCAGGTTCAGCTTGGTTTAAATAAGGTCTCCAAATGGGCAGATGAAAACGGATTTCGACTTAACCCACAAAAAAGCACATGTGTCTTGTTCTCTCGAAAGAGAGGCATGCACTCGGAACCCGACATTCAACTGAACGGGCAACAACTGTCCGTCAAAGCCGAGCATAAATTCTTAGGCTTAATCTTGGACAACAAGTTGACCTTCGTACCCCACATAAAGTATTTAAAAACAAAATGTTTAAAAGCCATGAATGTTATAAAAGTGTTGTCACGTACTACGTGGGGTAGTGACAGGAAATGCCTCATGAACCTGTATAGAAGCCTTATTCGCACCCGCTTAGATTATGGGGCCATTGTTTATCAGTCAGCGACTCAAAGTGCTTTGAATATGCTGGATCCCGTGCACCATTCGGGCATCCGCCTTTCTACGGGTGCTTTTCGCACCAGCCCCGTAGAAAGCCTTTACGTTGAGTCAAATGAGTGGTCCCTTCATCTGCAAAGAACCTACATGTCCTTTATATATTTCCTTAAGGTGAAAGCAGACAAGAGGCACCCCTCATACTCTACTATTAATGACTTATCGAGCTCCATTCTTTTTCAAAACAGGCCTTCAATGAGGCAGCCCTTCTCAGTTCGCCTGAAGGGTCTAGCTGAAGAAACTGCAGTATCACTTGAACACAGTTTAATGGCTCCTGTTGCATACCCGCCACCGTGGCAGTGGCAGACTATAGATTGCGATGTGTCTTTTTTAGAAGTTACAAAACATGCGCCTATTGCCCATATTCGAACATACTTCTTGGAACTTCAATACAAATACACACGTCCTGAGTTTTTCACAGATGCCTCTAAGTCTAACTCTTCTGTGTCCTACGCTGCTGTTGGCCCTTCCTTTTCGGATGCTGGCCCTCTACATCCAGGCACAAGTATCTTCACAGCGGAAGCTTACGCGATACTTGTGGCAGCTAAACACATCAAACAATCACAAATACAAAAAGCAGTAATTTATACAGACTCCCTCAGTGTGGTAACGGCTCTGCACAGTCTTAAAAAACAAAAAAACCCTGTCCTCGTTTCACTTTACTCCATTTTATGCACCCTCTACACACTCAACAGACATGTAGTTGTGTGCTGGGTGCCAGGGCACCGTGAGATTCAAGGCAACGTGATGGCGGATCAGCTTGCTGCATCCGCCCACGAAAGCACCGCCGTTACACCGACATCAATCCCGGTCCTTGATCTTAAGCCGTCTCTCAAACGAAAACTCAGGGACTACTGGCAGAGCAAGTGGGATACACACACACAAAACAAACTACACGTTATCAAGCCACACCTTGGCCATTGGCCACCAGTATCAAAATCGCGTCTAACAGAGGTAACACTAACAAGACTCAGGATAGGACACACATACACGACACACACACACCTTTTGTCTGGTGGCAATCCACCATTGTGTGACAGATGTGGGGAATACTTAACCGTCCTTCACATGTTAATTCAGTGTAAACACTTAGAAACTCTTAGAAAACAACATTTTCCAATACTCTACCGACAACATATACCTTTACACCCTGCAATGTTTGTCGGTAGGGAACCACTTTTTAGTCATAATTCATTGTTAGCGTTTTTAAAAGAAATTCACAGCTTTCATGTTATATACCCGGGCATACCGTAGCGGGACCTCTCCAGAGAGGTTTTTGCTGCGGTGGCTACACAAAAAAGCACATGCCTCACGGCCCTTGGACGCAAGGGTTTGAACGAGTGAGGCACTTGTGCTATTGCCATACATATCCACCATCGTCTTTTATTATCACCAACTTTTGTCATCTGTTCACATCACACACACCTTTCACGGCATGGTCATGATTTTATTACCTGTATGTTTTTACCCGCCTTACTGCGAGGAATTTTATGGCCCTTATACAGCCGCTTATCACAATCATTGTCCATATTTTTTAGTAAGATGAACTGGCGCTCTTTGGCCGTGAATCGGCCCTTGCGCCATAAAACATCAAACATCATCATCATCATGGTTTCCGTAAGCTTTGAGCCGGTAGAGTTAGCGAGACCCCCGCTTCAAGTCTGGCAACAGTTGCGCCCAGGCAGCAGCTGATAGCGTTTCGTCTGCTGCTGAACGTTTCTACGTGCTTAGTTTATTTCGTCTCGTGTGCGTATATTATTTGTTGTTTATATTAACGGTAGTGTCTGAGTGGCTGTTTGAGACCCTGCTTTCGCCGGGGTGACTAACGAACTACGTGAGTGATGGCAGGAAGCTGAACATATGGTTTGTTGCTATGTTGACTTTCACTTTGCTGAGAGCCTGTGATCACTAGTGTAGCCAGCGAACGTGCAAAGCGGTGGGGTGAGTAATTTCTACTTTATATCACATTACATTTGTGTGCTTTTAGAATTCACCTCCGACAAAGATTACTTGTACGTGAATTCGTTTTCGCTGCGGGAGTACGTGAAGAGTTCCTGATTTCGTAGGATTGTGCTATGTTCATTTTTCTCATTTACTGCGAATTTGAAGGTGGCACTTTCGTAGTTGTTCCTCTGTATGTAATAGAAACTTTGGAAGACAATGCTCACAACTTCTCTTCAAGGTTATACCAGGGTAGCGTTGATTTCATTGATATGTGGGATTTAACGTCCCATAACCACCATTATATTATGAGAGACGCAGGGTAGCGTTAAAAAGTAGACATGGTACACTCATGGTTGAGAATTTGAATAGGACTGTTATGCAAATTAAAAAAAGCAATCATGTGCCTTTCTTTAACTAATGGCGAAAACATCATTTTAATGTTGTTATTTTCTTCAATTAGCAGCATATATAGTTTGTTAACAATGCGTGTTTGTGTTCTTGTGTTTCAATTTAATTAGTTCAATCTTCCAAGGATGCCTGAGTAAGCAGTTATTTTTTCCATCTTCTTTTCCCCTTGCATTTGTGGATGCTCTAATATGACAGATTCGAATAGACGTAACCTTTAAATCTCTGTAGCTTCCATCTCCAAGTTCACACAGCGGCCCCGTCTTAAAATTTTTGTCCTGTCATCTTTACCTGCAAGCTCAGAAGCACATTCGTTAATGCAAGAATGACCTTTGCACTTATGTTTTGGCTTTTATTTGATGAATATTATTGCCGGGAATAGCTCTTAAAAGTGGTCGTGTTTTCTATGCTTCATTCTAAAACCTCATCAGTACATAATTTATAGGAGATGTTTTATTCTTTTGTAAATAATAAAATTGAAAATGCTTCTGACTTTTGGTGTTGTTCTGTCTTATAAACGACCGTGGTGGTTAACTGAACTTTGGAGAAAGTGTCGTCAAGAATCAGAGTACTTTACTTTGCTGATTTAACAAAGACCAGTGCAACAAAGTGGTAAAAAATGCTCAAGAGTATTGAAGACATCGCGGATATAACCAGTCAAACCCTTGTAAATAAAATATCCGCTATTGTTGCAACACTAGAATGTCCACACGCTGGAACCACGCCATCTCAGTTTCATGGAACGGGAGTGGTGCGAGTGTATACAAAACAAGCTTGATTTTTGTAGAGCTGCTCTCCTGTAGAATCGGAGAAGAGGGTTGTGTGATTCTGTTTCATCCTGAAAAGACGAATATGACGATAATTATGTATTCCAAAATTGAACAAAGTAGAAATTGCGAATGGCAAAGTCAACCTTTATTACATTTGGCTGGTGAAGAGCCATGTGACAAACACAAGCGTGCAACTGCAAAGTGTGCAATAATCAAGCATATGCAGCTGACACACTGTCGAAATAAATTTCGAGATTGTAAGACATCATAAATAAGATCAAGGTATTAGACACCATAGCATGTGTTATGCAGTGCAGCTGCAAGCATTCACTGCAGATTTTGTCCTTTTGTATACAGTCGTGCAAACTCTGCAATGCATTGCCAATACGGCACGTTTTAGGAAACTTTTCCTCTGTGTTTTTCCGTCGGCAGCCAGGCTACTTCACAAGAGAGGCAATACATAATATTAGAAAAACGTAATAGCTTGTACAACAAAGCCGCATTTTTTTATTTCTTGCGGTGCACTCATTCATTATATTTCTTGCATTAAAGAACCGACATGGTTGAGTTATTGAGCTTTGCCTATTTTGACACATGTTTGGCTCAGGCACTTGGGCAGCTCTCTAGGCATGTGGTTATGTAATTGGATAACCTAATTGCACAAACTCCATGACATAGCCGGCAATATCTCTTCGAGGGGGGGGGGGGGTTCAACCATAAAAAGCAACCTTATAATGTATCTGCTGTATTTCTATTTGCCATTTCCACTTTATACGACACTAAATGCATTCTTGCATGCGTGCACGTTTCACAGAGCACGAGCCTCTGCTTGATTCCCTAAAGCTGGGTGTGGTTGTTCATTGGTATTGTGAGCTGCATAGACACTGTATATCGAAGCTATGTTTCACGCGTAGTAGCAACAACATGACATTCATATGCCCCAATTGCAATGTGTTTTGTTCTGCTTAGACTGTCTCTTATAGTGATCTGACCTGAGCAGGGGGGGGGGGGGAGAACAAAAAAACAAGAAAAAGGAGAACTTACCTTCTCGTAGATACAGACGATCATCTTACGAAAGTGTGCTTCGCCGTATATTTCGGCTAGGGTAGCAAAGGTTCACCGGAGAGGAAGCCGCTCAGGAGTATGGTGAATGCAGCGCATCGAAATTTTGCTATTACGTTTCCTCTCAGCTTGTTTGTCAAGCTTTTACTCCACGCTGGAAATGGTGTGGTGTGCGAGCTTCATGGAAACACTTGAAAGCACTGGCGTCCGAAGTAAGTCTTGGAGCATTCGCAAGACGAGTATACGCACACCCGAAGGCAGATAATCCACTGGTTCATGCATGAAACACAGCACATCACGGCACTGGTGAGCGCTCCGTTTGACACCACGTCCGCCTGTCCCAGCACCACAGCAGGCGTTGTCGAACCGTTACAAGGCAGCTCCGTAGTGAACGTGCACCGTCACTGTTGAAAGAACGCGGCGGTGGCAGCCAAATTGATCGTTAAACGCCATCAAAGCAAGACGGGCTCCGCCATGGACGCGATGTTGGCGCAGAAACTTCACTCGAGGGACGATTCAAGGTAGCTCGATCGCTTCCTTGACAATGTCGAGGAAACGCTCGAGATTTTCTCAAGTGAAGGAAGTGTTTCAAGTGAAGGGCGATTTGTGAATGGGAAAACACCACTTAAGGAGCGTTTCGAGTGAAGGGTCGAGTCGAGGAGCGTTTGTGAATACGGAGGTAAGGCCCGTATTCACAGACTCTTCTTCACTCAAAGGCTCCCCTCGACTTGATGAAATCATGGCGGAGCGTGCTCCATCACTCAAGAAGCCGCTGTGTTTCATGAACGCTCCTCCACACTTCCTTCGCCAAGAGAGGCCTTGTAAATGCTCCCTCCACTTGAGTGAACTGCATGAGCCGAGAAAAGCGCCTGATAACGAGAGTATTCTCAGTTGTGGTTAGGAAATGCCTATCTTTGTGTAATAAATGAGCACTTTTTTAGTTCTTTTTTTATAAGTTGGCATTACAGCAAAATACATGCATTTAGAGTGGTAGCGTGGTTCCGCTAAGCCTTGAGTCGGTAGAGTTAGCGAAACCCCCGCTTCAAGTCTGGCAACAGTCGCACCCAGATAGCTAAAGAGACAGCTGATGGAGTTTCGTCTGCTGCTGAACGTTTTTACGTGCTTCGTTTATTTTGTCTCGTATGCGTCTATTATTTGCAGTTTATATTTACGGTAGTGTCTGCGTGTGTGTTGTTTGAGTCCCTGCTTTCGCCGGGGTGACTAACGAACTACGTGAGTGATGACAGGAAGCAGAACATATGGTTTGTTGCTTTGTTTACTTTCACTTTGCTGAGAGCCTTTTGATCACTAGTGTAGCCACCGAACTTGTTTTACTTTATATCACGTTACATTGGTGTGCTTTTAGAATTCGCCACCGCCTTCTGTATGAAAATTACTTGTACGTAAATTTGTTCTCGCTGCGAGAGTACGTGAACAGTTCCAAATTTCAGGGGATGGTTATGTTCATTTTTCTCACATACTGCGAATTTCAACCTGGCACTTTCGTAGTTGTTCCTCTACATGTATTAGAAAATTTGGAAGACGATGCTCGCAACTGCTATTCAAGGTTATATCGGGGTAGAGTTAAAAAGTAGGCATGGTACACTCATGGCTGAGTGTCTGAATTAGACTGCTACGCAAATTAAAAAAAGTGATCATGTCCCTTTCTTCAACTAATGGTGAAAACAGCATGTTAAGGTTGGTGTTTTCTTCAATTGTAGAACTGCTTTCTTGTAGAATCGGAAAAGTGGTTTTTGTGATTCTGTTTCATCCTGAGAAGACGAACAAAACAATAATTATGTATTAAAAACGAACAAAGTAAATATTGCGCGAATGGCAAAGTAAACCTTTATTACAATTGGCTGATGAAGAGCCATGTGACAAACACAAGACTACAACTACAAAGTGTGCATCAATCAAGCATATGCAGCTGACACACTGTCGAAATAAAGTTCGAGATCGTAGGACATCATCAATAAGATCGAGGTAGTAGACGCCATATCGTGTCTTATGCAGTGCAGCTGCACGCATTCACTGCAGATTTTGTCCTTTTGTATACAGTCGTGCAAACTCGGCAATGCATTATGAATACGGCACGTTTTAGAAAACCTTTCTTCTGTGTTCCTATGTCGGCAGCCTGGCCCGTGCACAAAAGAGGCAAGAAATAATATTAGAAAAACGTTACATCTAGAACACCAAAGCCGCATTCTTCTTTGTTTGTCGAGATGCATACATTCAGCAATATCTCTTGCGTTAAAGAAGAGACATAGTTGAGGTATAAATCTTTGCCTATTTTGACACTTGTTTTGCTCATGCATTCGGGCTGCTCACCAGATATATGGTTACGTAATTCAATTATCTAATTGTATGAATCAATGGCGTGGCCAGCAATATCTCTTCGGGGGGGGGGGGGGGGGGATTCAACCATAAAAAAACAACCTTATATTGTATCTGCTGTATTTATATTTCATATGTTTGCGTTTTTATACGAAACTCCATGCATTCTTGCATGCATGCAGATTTCACAGAGCACGAAACTCTGCTTGATTCCCTAAAGCTTGGTGTATTTACCTAAAACATTGGTATTTACCTAAAATACCTAAAGCATTGGTATTTACCAAATACCTAAAGCAGTGGTATTTTGGGCTGCATTGACACTATATATCGAAGGTATGTTTCACGCGTAGTAGCAACGACAGAGCACTCATTGGGCCCAATTGCATTGTGTTTTGTTCTTCATTACCTGTCTCTAATGGTGATCTGACCTAAGCAACTGGGGAAATGAACAAATGAAAAAGAAAAAGGGGAGACTTACCTTTTCGTAGATACGAACGATCATCTAACAAAAATGTGCTTCACCGTATATTTCGGCTTGGGTAGCAAAGATTCACCGGAAAAGAAGCCACTCAGAAGTACTGTGAATGCAGGACATCGAAAGTTTGCTATTACGTTTCCTCTCCGTTTGTTTGTTACGCTTTCGTTCCACGCTTGAACTGATGTTGTGTGCGAGCTTCATCGAAACACTTCAAAGCACTATCGTTCGCAATAAATCTTGGCACACTCGCACGACGAGTACACGCACACTCGAAGGCAGGGAATCCACTGGCTCATGCACGGAACAAAACACATCACGGCACTGGTGAGCGCTCCTCTTACCACCACGCCCGCCTGTCCCGGCGCCACAGTAGCCGTTGCCGAACCGCTCAAAGACAGCTCCGTAGTAAACGCGTACCGTCATTGTCGAAAGAACGCGGCATTGACAGCCTAATTGATGGAGAAACGCCGTCAAAGCGAGACGCGCTCCGCCATGGACGCGATGTTGGCGCAGAAACTTCACTCGAGGGATGACTCAAGGTAGCTCGATCAATTCCTTGACAATCTCGAGGAAACGCTCGAGATCTTCTCAAGTGAAGGAAGCGTGTCAAGTGAAGGGCGGTTTGTGAATGGGAAAACGACACTCAAGGAGCGTTTCGAGTGAAGGGTCGAGTCGGGGAGCGTTTGTGAATTCGGGAGTAAGAAATAGAAAAGCTGCAACTTCCCCAAGAAAGCTACTGACACCATAACGGAATTCATCATTCTAAGTAACAATAAAGTTCGGCAATGCCGTTGAAAACCTGATTTGAAGGAACGTCCGTAAAAACTGATCTCGTTGATCTCGTAGGAAGAAAAACTTTGATACAACCTGCCTCAAAAATAAGTGTGGCAAGGTTAAACCACCTCTTTTTAGTTTTAAGAACAGGTTTTTGAGGCTTGTCCGTTCGTACTCGGATTGCCACACGAAAGCAACAAGAAGCCTATGTAAACACGACAGCATTTGCAGTCGTGTTTTTTTTTCAATGGCCACACTTAAAGACTCTAGGTACAAAGCAAATAATAAAGGTCAAAGTGAGCATCCTTGCCTTACAGATGAACGTACATTAGTTCTTCTAGTTAACTCGCGGTTCACAATCAACTTGGTTGAATAATTGTCGTAAGCCATCTAGACACTCTGCATTATCACAAAGCCAACGCCAACATGTTCTAACAATATAAAGAAAATGCTATGATGAACTAGATCAAAAGCTTTCACTAGATCAATTTGCAACATTGAAACTCTTCTGAAGACAGCGTCACAGCACTCCATTATGCTTCGCGTTACATGTATGTTCGTAAAACTGATCTTCCTCTTATTCCACAGGTTTTGTGTGCAACCGCGTCACCAAAACTTTCATTAGTATATTGTAGTTCATACTCGTCAATGTTATTGGCCTATATAGCCAGACACACAATTCTGTTTTACAGGGTCTTCATTTTTCGAAATCACAACAGTGCGTGCTTTCATGAATGAAGGCTACCTTTGTTAAAAGATTCAGCGAAAACCTTTTGTAGAACAGTGGCAAATTCTGCCTTGAAAGTTTTGTAAAATACTGCCGCTATGCCGTCTGGGCCAAGAGATTTCCCGTTATACAATTGTTCTATAACTACTTCTATCTCTCCCGCAGTTATATCAACCGATAAACCTTCTGTGTCTTGACAATCTAGCGTTGGAAAAGGACTTAAAAGGTCTTTTTAAAAAGTGGCTTCTTTAGGTATACGATTGCAAAATAATTCGTGATAATGTTTTGTGAATTTCTTTATTATATCTTCTAGTTTAGTCGTTAACTGACCACCATATTCAATTTCCGTGATGTCTTAGCACGCGCATACTTTTTTCCGTAGTAAGAAATCGCTGATTAGGCATTTCATCAGCAATTAACCGGTCTGCTCGAGCCCTTACAACCTCACCTTGGAGTTAAGTGTGCCCCGCCGCGGTGGTCTAGTGGCTAAGGTACTCGGCTGCTGACCCGCAGGGCGCGGGTTCGAATCCCGGCTGCGGCGGCTGCATTTCCGATGGAGGCGGAAATGTTGTAGGCCCGTGTGCTCAGATTTGGGTGCACGTTAAGGAACCCCAGGTGGTCTAAATTTCCGGAGCCCTCCACTACGGCGTCTCTCATAATCATATAGTGGTTTTGGGACGTTAAACCCCACATATCAATCAATCAATCAATCAATTGGAGTTAAGTGACGTCGATGGCCTCGAGTTTGTTTTTAACATCTCTAATAATTTTGTCGTAAAATCCAGGGTTTTCTTTTTCTGCCTTGCTGTATTCCACAAGTAACTTCTTTAAACTATTTTCCTCCACTCGTTCCTTGTATTGTATTTCTGCAGCCCTTTTTATGGCACACATTTTCGCAGTATATTTAAAGGATCCCCAATTTTCTAACCAGTTACTAAATGCAAGGGTGTAAAGTTTGTGTAATTCTTTTTTGTACAACATAAAAAATTATTATCACTAAGCAGTTTGGCATTTAACTTCCAAAGGTCCCATATAAATGTACGTTTAGGAGCTTCTTTTTAGCCTAAGGAGAACATAACAAGTGAGTGATCGCTCAATGAGACTTCTTCAGCACTTTAACATCACAAACGTTTTCCAGCTTTAATACCACGTAAGCTCCGTCCAATCTTGCGTGGCTATAGATCCCTGAAAGTGGGTATGATAACGCTGCAACCCGCCTTTAGCAAAGAAAGCAGCGTCCTGAGGGCAATACTTGTCAATACTCTCTTTTAGGTAATTAACACTGTCATCTTTTCTACCTAAACAGCAGACCGATCATCTGCACTGAACATGCACTTCAAATCTCCAAGAACAACCACTAGCTTATTAGTTTCAAAATAGGAAACAGTTCTTGGAAAAAAGAATAAGTGATCACGAGGGTCTGCTGTTGCGTACACACAAATTATTCGGAATTTTTTCTCTACATAGGTAAAATTGGGCAAAACAAACCTTCCGTACAAAGAGGTAACCACTATTTCCTCAACAGTGCGAAATCTTTAAAAGAAATATTGATTGATATGTGGGGTTTAACGTCCCAAAACCACTACATGATTATGAGAGACGCCGTAGGGGAGGGCTCTGGAAATTTCGACGACCTGGGGTTCTTTAACGTGCACCCAAATCTGAGCACACGGGCCTACAACATTTCCGCCTCCATCGGAAATGCAGCGGCAGCAGCCGGGATTCTAACCCGCGACCTGCGGGTCAGCAGCCGAGTACCGTAGATTGCACACCCTGCAGAAGTATCTATTTATTGCATGGCTAACACCCACGTTATAACGCGTGCTGAAAAGAGCAACCATATGTTCGGTTCCACTGTCGCCTTCGACCTTTGTCTCTTGAACAGCAAGTGTGTCCTAGTATTTTTCTTCACTGAGACGACTAACCTGACACTCTTTATGCCTTGCAGACAATTCACGCACGTTAAGCATGCCTACGCAAATCCGCGCAGTCAGATGCATCGTGTTCAACAAGTGTGAACAGACTTACACAATTAGCTCAACACTACCAGTGAGCGTCGAGGCTCAAGACCAGAACGCTTACTTTCTCCGCTGTTCACCGCGCGCAGGCGACGAGGACGGCGATCGAAACATTGCAGATGTATTGCCCTTTTGACCACCGACCTGGGGCGATGGACGCTCGCGGCGTTGCTGCTTGCAGTCGCATGCCCTCTGTCTTGGCAAGGTAGCGTCCGTCCTCGGACGCTTTGTCGGCGCTGCGCTATCCTCCGACAGGTCACAGCCACGGTGGTCACCATATTCCTGTTGCTCCACCACGTTTTGCTCTTCAGTCGTCTCCCCGTCGGTGACATCAGGCTCTGTCGGCGAACTCCCAGAGCACCCAGGTTGTCCGATTGGTACGCGTTGCGGAGAACAGTTTTCCGTTATTGGTGCCGCAGTCTCTGCCTCGTCAGAGTTCATAATGTTTTCGTGCCTGTCGTCCACAGCAAGGGACGCGCCGATAACGCTGGTGTGCGTTCTAGCACAGTCCTCTCTGACGTTCCCAAAAGCACAAAACTCCGTGCAGCGTGGCGTCTGAATATCACGTCTGATATGCCGCGGCTTCGACACCTCAGGCAGACGGGTGCTCGTCAGGGCACGACGACAAGTACAGAACCGTTGTAAAACTTGAACATGTGTGGTAGTTCTTCCACAGTCACGCTTTCTTTCATTAACACGCGTTGTCGATTCTGCGAGCTCAAATCCAGGAACACGTCACTCGTCAAGACGCACGTCCTTCACTTCACCAAACTCACTCAGGACCTTTCGAAGAGCCTCCCCTGCTATGTGGAGTGGTACCCAGAGAATATTCAGCGTATTTCCTGCTTACAAAGATCAATAATTGAACAATATGCATCTTTCACACGTAAGCCACTTTTGCCAACCAGAGTGTCCTTTGCATGTCGCGTTCGAAACTTGACAAGCCAGACATGGCTCATCTCAAACGGCCTACACCACTGACAGCCTTGAGCACGCCGGCTTCTTCTAGAGGTTTTAAAAATCTTCAATTCGATAGGGCTTCTTCGAAGGGTTTCCATGGAGAAAAACACAAAGTTCCATACCTTCACAAGTCGGCAGTAAAAAGCGCTAGCCCGGTGGAGGGCATGAAACACCTTCATGCCGGCCAGCGTCGGCCGTTTGTTCACCTAGCAAGGAGCGAGGAATCCCGCGTCTGGTCACTGAAAGGTTCCTCCTTCATCATTCAAACGGCAAGGTTTTTATATATACCACGTAGCGCTGTTGGTGTGCATATCGGGGAAGGAGGGGGGGGGGGCTATCGTGTCTTCAGCATTATCAGCAAGATGGCACAATGAGCATGTGGCCGCTGTCATCTGTCACCCTTACTGTCGCCCGCGGAGTGGAGGAGTGGACACTCTCTCGAGCACCTTCATCTCCCGGTGGAAAGAGAAGATCATACGTCTTGGCTGGCGTTGGGCTTCACTGGAACGATTCTGTTGTAGTTACGGGGCGCACAAAGGTCACAGCAATCGTCGCACAGCCTCCATTTGCGAAAAGAGCGCGCTTTTCAGACACAGTGAAGTAACAACTGAGACGCTTATTCGCGTTAATCTGTACCTGTGAGAACGTTTCACGGGTTATTTGTGCGTGAGAAATGCGGGGCACAATTTGATCTGCTTGCCATTCTATGCGTGACCATCCAATTTGTTGCTACGCGTTCATTGCTTCGCCTTTGTGGCAAAGCTGTGACATTTTTTTTTTCTGCTACTGAGAACATTTCAGCAATAACATGGTTGGGGCACAAAGTTTTGCACGTAACAATGCCTAAAAAGCAGAAATTGTCTGTGATGAAATGCTCTTTGCATACATGACTGAACAGCTCCTCATAGTATAGCGTAATGATGAAACATGTGACATAGTATTGGAGACAGTAAAAATATATTCTAGAGTATTCAGAAATTCCGCACTGCATTTAGGCTTCAAGCAATTTTGGAAAGCTTTAAGAGGTATTTTCGAGGTTGAAATGTTCCTACTATCAAGTACAGGCAAATGCTTGTATTATCAATCGTTCGTTCTGAAGGTAAATGCAGCTACTTGCCGACAAATGCGCAGTTTGTTGCCAGCCTAATGGAAAGCCTAAACTCGATGTCAATTATTTTATTTTTCAGCAACGTGGGGAGCTATTGTTTTAATATTTAGCTAAATTTATTGGACGAATGAACCAATAATTTTTGGCATTTCAAAAGTAATCAGCTTTGTCCTCTATAATCTGGAAGCAACGGTACCTTCTTCAAAAATTAAACTTGGTATTGTTTTAGTAAGCCCCGTTCTGACCATTCATTTGCGGCTTTCTCAAATTAAGCTTTTCGTAGCAGTAGTATAGTAGTTGTTTTTGTTGTTATGAGCAACTTAATGCGCACACTTTCTCGAGTGTTTACACCAAATTAGACCACAAGAATGTGCATAGGACTCACTTCACATAAATAAGTGCTTTACTAATCCTGTATCCGGGGAGGTGATGTTTTATTCCCCACCTCACCTCGAAAAATTTCACTTTCGCATTTGTATACGCAAGTAAACAAAGTTACGTGCAAGCCTACATAAAGTGTGGTTGAACTACGTTTCACCGGCACCTCAAAAACTTTCAGGCTGTACCACCTAATTGCATACTATTTTAAATGTCTTGACTCCCCAAAAAAAATATCTGGTAATGTAAATTAGGTTGATGTCACGCTTTTGCAGCTGGTCCACAAAGCTGAGCATTGTTGCAAGAAAATTATCTAAAAAGAGCACAAAATAGCTCGCTCCTGCGTACTGGGCTAATTCCTGAAACCATTTTGTGATTGCTGCCCGCGTGCATAATAAACCAAACTAGCTGTACAAAGGCAGCACAGTGCGCAAGCGAAATTTTTAGTTCAGGAACAAAGCCCCTAGCCGTGACACGGCAATTGTTCGTCATCAACAGCACCTTATTTTCACAGGTTTGAATGCGGTTGTAATATTATACATAGACCAAAATGGGAACAATGAACAAGCTTCCCTCCCCTCCTGGTTCGAAAACTCCTCCGGATTTGTTATGTCAATCCGTTTAAAGGATTCGGAGCTCCTACTATGTAATTCTAATGCCATCGGATTTTTATGAAGTAAGTAGAAGTTCTGTTCAACTACTCAGTAACAATGTACTTCGAACGTACCCTCAAGCACAAACACTCGCGCAAGAACCAGCGCTAATTATTCAACTAAAAAAGCCTGATTTGTGGGAAAGTAGGCACTCATTACTTGTAAAGAAAAGCTCCCTGCATATATGCTCTGTTTTGCCTCTTTAGTTTAGGGTGTCATTATAAGCATTGCGTTCATATGTGTCTACAAAAAAGTAGTGCGGTTAAACGTTTGCATGCTAATCTTCATTGGTCGTACTCTAATGCATACTTCTTTCAACATGCTTGCTCGCTTACTGTTTTATAGGAATGTTTTCAGTAACTCACGAAGCAAATAGGCCAAATATCCTATAATCACTGCCATTTTCACTGCTTTATGCGAATACAGATACTGCCGTTTTCCACAAAAGTCTGTTTTCTATATGCGTCTTATACACAATGAAGACAATGAAGCAATTTATATTCTACTCGCAATACTCTGCGTCTTTTGCACCTTTACTGCCAGCAAGAAAGCAGGTAAGTGCATGTTGCATTTGCAGTGTTATGATAGAATAGGACTTGTTACGTGTGACTCAATTGTGCTAATTTGGCTATTTTTAGGTGTTGGTAAGTGCCGAAAAGACGCCTTGGTAACTTAACTACTCCATAGCTACCTTCTTGTCCCCTCGATTATTTGTCAAGTGTCAATATCTGGCGATGTCAAAGCCGCTGCCACTTTAGTCTGGGTTTTTAACAAGAAAGTGTAGATGTGTGTTTAATTGGACAAATTGAATACAAAATTTAATTTGACTTGTGCATTACACGAACTAAACTGCTCTATAGTTATGCGCCTAGGGCTCGGGTGAAGCTGTCGCGTACAACCTCACTTTGCAATCAAAGTAAACAATTTGGCCAGTTGTTGGTTTATGATCTATGTATACTGTGTGGTACTGTCTTCTTCCCGACCGAATTTTCTTTCACACAGTATACATAACTCATTCTGCGGACATCTAACGTGACATGAAACTGCTATCGGATGTGAACAGGACAATCGGAAGCGCTGCGCATCCAAGGCGCCGGCACTAATCGACTTAACAAGTCGGCTATCTGCCGTAGTGCATGTGTTACTTAATTACATCAGGATCGGGCTTATGACTAAGGTACACTAACTGCCCAAACTTCGCCATCACGCGAAAATTAGCAATGCGAAATTTACTATAAAGTTTACTTCAAAACCCGTAGCTGTGACTTTGAGCACAATCACACCTACCTATTTGAATTCACATAGCAGTTAAAACTGGGTTTTTTTTTTTCGAAGGTCGTGCAAACGTTTAAGATTGGCATCTTTAAAAAAAGCCAAAAAAACCGTCATTCCCTTTATGTAAACGACTGCTAAAGTCAACAGTTTATGGTTAAATTTCAAACATTGTAATTGCTAACCGTTTAGCCAATACTCGCGTGCATTTTTGCCAAAAAAAAAAAGCATGTTTCGAGGCAGAAGCGTCTTATCATGCCAGGCACCAGAAGATGTGAGTTGAAAAATGAATTTATGATCTCAAAGCTCACCTAGTAATGATCAAAGCCCACTAAGTGCTTATGCATATTTCATCACCATCCACTGCAAAAGTATTAGCCAAGAGAGAAGCTACCCTTGGGTTGATGTGTTCCCTCACGGGTGCGTAGCTGGCCCTTCGCGGATTCGCAAAATCAAGATTTATGATGTAGTACGCACTCAACTGTCCTTGCAGGATCCCTTTGGGATAAATTGAAACGGCTATGGTGACGTGCACAGTCATTCGTTTCCTTGTGGCACAGTTAAGGTATTCACAGACACCTAAGACAGTTCAGAGTTTGAGAAGGTGATGAGCACGGGGCCCGTTTACGCCATCGCGTTAACACGAAGCTGAAGCCTCCTCGAAGTTTTTTGTCTGAGCTGGAAACTGAATTGTTCACTTCAGGCCTCCGGCTGCGTTATGATCCACTCACGTGCTTTCGGGAGCCTCGACTTCCGATCGGCAGTGTTCTCTGACCAGGCTGAAAAGATGATGCAGGGCTTCTTTGAAGCATTGGTATGACAGAAAATACTTGGGTATACCGAATAATTTTATTTACCCCAATTTGGTATAGGTGACTTAGAGTGCAGTAGGTAGTACTGCAACTTCTTTTTAGGTCAGTGGATGTTATATGCAATAAAAGTTGGCCGCATATCTGCGTGCTTCGCTTCAAAAGTCGTTGAAAGGCGACACCCTTCTGCATGGCACTGCATGAGGTATGGACGCCATCTGGCAGTAATGCCGAGAAACGAAGGTCTTTTCACAACGCTCAGCCACTGGCAGGTTGCAGGACCATGTCGTTTTAGAAAAGCGTAAGAAATATCCCTAATTCGTTCACAGCGTCACATCGTCAGCACAGCGTGACAAACATTGCGATCTTTATAACTACAAATCAAACCATTTTCTAAGCAAAAAAAACAGACTGCATAATACGTATTCATGTTGTGTCTCAAACATGCGTTATATTTGCTTTTCCATTGAGAATTTTCACAAGTATGAACGCAGCCACCAGATCAAGATGGCTTATCGTTGAACAAAGCTGAAACTTTTTGTCGAGTGGCTGAGTCGTTTGACCAACAAACACACAAACCCCAATTTCTGTGTTGAAATACCCCAAGAGAGACTGTCGTGCTTAATAGGTCAATTTATTGAAACTCTTTCGTTGAGAGCCTGCAGATATGCCCCGAAAAAATTAAGGAAGGTATCATTTTAGGAGGAAAGCGGTTACACAAAGCGCTAACATTACTCCAAGAAGCTGCGTTTTCAGTGGAGGCGAAAAGTAGGCCAGTGTGCTTAGACCTGGGTGCATGTTAAAAAACCCCGGGTGGTCGAAATTTCTGGAGCCCTCCAGTTCGACGTCTCTCATTTTGATAAGGTGATTTTCAGACGTTGAACTCGAATATTAATATCTCAACAAAATGAAATGCAACTGTGGTAATGTTTTCCGGCAACAAACCTTTTTTTTTATTTTGTTTGTTATTCTGACGATGTCAGGTGTAAGTGGCTAAATCTCTGGCTACTGTAGTACAGCACTTATCACCGCAGGTTTTATTATTGCATCTTAAGCGAATATTAGGGCTCCGAAAACGGGGACGCCCTGCCGCGTTGGTCTAGTGGCTGAGGCCTGGCCCGCAGTTCGCGGGATCAAATCCCGGTGGCAGCGGCTGCATTTTCGATGAAGGCGGAAATACCGTAGGCCCGTGTGCTCAGATTTGCGTGCACAAAAAAGAACCCCAGATGGTCGGAATTTTCGAAGCCCTCTACTATGGCGTCTCTTATATTCATATGTTGGTTTTGAGACGTCAAGCCCCCCATATCTGTCAATCAATACAACAAAAACGGAGGCAGACTACAGCATTGAACAGCGCTGCAGTTGGTCTTTTCTATTCTCGTTCTCGTCTTTTGTTGCGTTAATATTTGTTCAAGATGTAAGCATACCAACTCGCCTATTTGTCTGTTCTGATGCAACTCTCATTAGTGCATCTGTGAGTGGCTTATAGATTAGTACAATACGAAATATGGTGTTGCCCCATGAAAACGTGTTGTTAACTATACCCACTGCTGACAAACATTCTCTACGCCTTTATTCTATTAGTGATTGGAACACAACTATGCAAACAGGCAACAGTTTGCCAACACCAGTGGGAAATTTTGTGCCCACTGAGAAATCGACAATGGCTATTAAGCTGTGGTAAGCAGATCAGTACTCCTTTAATAGACTCTAGCACCTTCGCTCAATTTTTGTTTTCTTTATAAGCATCTACTTTTCTCTTCGTTTTCTTTCTCTTTTTTTTCCCGTCTACCCCTTCCCGTAGTGCAGGGCAGCAAACCTGATGCCACAATTTCTACTTGACCTCCCGGTCTTTCTCTCACTTTATTCTCATTTTATGTACATAAGGTTTAGTGTTAAAATTTACTTTTGAATACCAGAGACGTTCTCGGGTTTCTGTCCATAGAAGCGGAACCAGCCAAGTCTCCGGGGAAAAGTCGAGCAGAGAATCTGGAGTAGATAACAGGAAAGTTTAATTGGAGTATTTACAAACTGAAGGTAGCGTGATACAACATGAATAGTTAGTGGTAGCATCTTCTACATGAAACTGCGTGGAAGCTTTTGATAGAAGTTAGAAACCATCACTAAATGAATTGGCGCAGCCAGGCTGTGCGTTCAAAAAAAGGGTTCAACGATCTCTAGTACTTCGTACTCAACTATGGGAGAGCAGTCAGCGAACACTGAAAACACAGTGCAGCTGGTAGCATACCCCTCCTCTTCTTTACATCCTTCTTCGCCCTTTGGTACACTATGCAATATTCTGGTATGCTCTCCTCTTTTTTTCCGCTCCTCATCTCCACTCCCCTTATTCCCCGCCTTTCTACACATACAAGGCTATGTCTTTTCCTCTGCCCTCGTTTTTCCGTTGTTCTCACCCTTCCCTTTTTATCACCTCCTTGTTATGTTTTTTTGTGCAAGAATAATGTCAGTTGCCAGAAAATGTATAAAGCTAGAAACAACTGAGCCGGTGAAGAGACGCGTACAAGACTGGCAAGGTAGCTGTTGAAACAATTAGTCAGAGAGCATGACATTTCAGAAAACTTTCCAGTCCGGGTGGGCACTGCTTTGCACTCGACGTACCAGCTCAGCCGTCAGCTATATGCAATGCTTCATTTTTTATCTTTTTTTACCTTCTTTTTGTTCACGCGTCACTTGTCCTCACGCTCACTAGGCTTTCCCATCACTTGCCAAGCCATACACAACGCATGGGTATGCTATGCTTCCCCGTTTTTGTTCCGCTTACCCTGCTTCTTTTCTTCACATCACGACTGCCATCCTTCCCTTTAATGTCCCACCTAGTGCTACACAATACGATGTATGCAAGCTTATATCATGATTTGCCATCTCGCATCCTCCTTTCTCCATTCCTCTCTCTAACTCGTTTCTCCCGATCACTTCTTTAGCATACTGCCTTGAAAAACTACTCTAAATAAGGTATGTATGCAATGGTACACACTCACGTTCTAGTTTTCTTCCTCGTGACATTTACTTTGCTTTCCCACTCCCTTGCTACATCATACTGTTCTTGGGCATGCTACACTGTGCTTTTTTGTTTAACGTTCTTGTGTATATGCATTTAAGGCCCAGCGTAAACAGATCTACTGCTAATGTTAGAGCACCTACTAACACAAATGGAAACATTGCTAATCAAAGTGTTTTGGGACATGGCATTCTCACGAAAGTTAACGTTCACACAATCTTCTTCTCATAGTATCTGTTTTAGAAGGTTCCCTCATTTTACGCCGTAGCACGTCTGCTGTCACAACGCAATATTTTTGCAGTATCTGCTGGCTATTCTGTGTTTTTTTTTTCGCAGAAGCAACGAACGTAACCTGTCGGCACTATTGGCGAAAGTCTTGCACCAAAACCCATGTACCATTTTGCCAACGCCACCATGTACATTGCAGGTGTCGTTGTGGTGAGTACACTCCGAAAGCTTACTTTTCAATAATGCTTGTCTTGAGACGATTCGAGATGTAAAACAATAAATAGCATTCCTTGTTATCCGTTTCGGTGATTAATGTGCACCACCGCGAATATGAGATACAGCGGCCGTCTATTGCTTCGAGTTCACAATTTAAAAAATCAAACCGATATCAGCGCGGCAAATTGTCTATCGAGAAAGCAAGAATGTGGTCTTCGCGGCCTCTAGCTTGGAGCCACAGCCTGTATGTAGTTTGGCGTGATGTTCCTTGCGTTAGGGCCGTGTGTGAAGCATTTACAAGACTGACATCTCAACGCGCAAAGACTGCTACGTTCTATGGTCGACTATCTTATAAAGTCATACCGTGAGCAAAGAGGGGGAAACAAAGGAGAAGGGCATGGCTTGTGTCAAGTAAAAGTTATGACGTGTGTTGCATTATCGAACCACGGCACATTCCCGTTCTTTTGAAAGTATATATATTGAAAAAACAGTTTAATGCACGTAGTAACAGCATTTCACACCAAAAACAATAAAGGAAGTACTTTAAGACAGGTGTTGAAAATTCGAGTAGTATTGTAGGCATTGAAGTGGCCTGGACTGGCTGCTGTATCTTCGTGATAATGTAGCAAAATTTGTCACCATGGCTGGTGGTGGATTAATTTAGTTGAACAGGTTGGGCGTAGCAGATGTGTGTTCGCCTTCGTCAACTACGTGGTCGCTTTCCACGGATCCCTTGAGGAAATGTTTGCATTTGTGAAGCACATGTTGCCTGTTCCAACGAAGGGATTCGTTGCCCTCAAGACTTTACACGATCTTGGATGCGCCAGTTGAACCACGTTTGCTTTCCTTAACATTGACTTTTGCTTCAGCCTAACAGTTCGTGCCTTGTCCAGTGGTAAAATGCCGCTTGCGATGTTTCTTTTGACCGTGCTTTCACAGTTGCGTTGTCTGCTGGTCACTGAAATCTTGAAGTGTCAACCTTGATGACCTTCTTTGAAGTAGGTGTCCTGGAAATATTCCCTGAGAGGGTTGACCTGTAGCTAA
Source organism: Rhipicephalus microplus (assembly GCF_013339725.1). Lineage (NCBI taxonomy): Eukaryota > Metazoa > Arthropoda > Arachnida > Ixodida > Ixodidae > Rhipicephalus > Rhipicephalus microplus. The sequence goes on from NW_023613195.1 coordinate 32,920, forward strand.
TTGTAATGAGCCAGAAATCTTCTCGTGCTTGCTTCGTTTGCTCCAACATCATTTTAGCCACCTGCATGCCTTTCTCTGCTAGTTCACTGGGCCTCGGCGAATCAGGGCTTGAGGTGACACGTCTGAAGCCATCCTTGCTTCACCAGCTGAAACCAGCTGAAATTCCGACTGCTGAATTGGGGCCCGTTGTTTGTACACACCTCACAAGGAATGGCATATCTCGAAAATTTGGCTTCCACCCTGTCGATGACAGTTCCTGCCGATGTGTCACGCAACTCCTTAAAATGACCATCATATACGAGAAATTGGACTTTCCTCAGTATTCACAAATAGGTCGACGCTGACCCTATGTGATTGTTATTGTGGTGTCGGTCTCGTCATAATTGATTTGCTAAACTGAGCATAAGCGCACCACTTATGATTTTTTTCAGATCTACTCTCCTACTTTCCGTTTATAGTTCAGTAATCATGAGCTGTTTTTTGTCTCCTCAGTTGCTCATCAATGCAATGTCATCAATGAATAAAACATTACTAAAATACTTTCTATTAACTATTATACCTAACGCTACCCCATCTAGGACACTGAATAAACACGCGCTGATTGGCATTAGAGAGATTGTGTGTCCTTGTTTTACACTCGTCTATTTATCGAAAATCTTGCTTTTTATATGAACTTTTAAGGTGGCTATATACCTGTTGTAGACTACTGTCAGTGTGTTGATGTAGGCTTCGTCGATCCCCTGAATCTTCAGTACCTCCATGACTGCTTGTATCTCAACCGAATCAGAGCAGAAGCAAAAGATTAGGTCTGAAAATTACATATGCATAGATCTAAAGTAATGTGTAACAGTCTCCACGGCGAACAGCACTTTTCAATAGGTCACGACACATTAGAAGTGGTAAAAAAATGTTTGCTTGCTTACGACAGGTATTAACTGCAGAGCTGAAACATGAGAGCAAAATAACTAGAGCAGTGAGAATGGGGTGGAGCAGGGGCGTAGGCAGAAATCTTTTTTTTTTTTCACAGGGTACGGGGGTATGTTTTTGATATCGGGGGAAGGAGTGAACCCCCTTGAAATGGTCATTTGTTTTCTGTTCTGTGTGCCGTGGCAAGAGAATTTATGGGGGTAAGAAGAGAGAGGGTACTGGTGTGTTACCCTCTGGCGATGCCACTGCGGTGGAGCCCATTCAGCAAGTATTTTTAATTCATGGGTGCTAGTCCACCACAATCTATTATGAGGAAGGTAGAACACCTTCATGAAAACCTCTGCATCTTACTGGTACTTAACTACAGAACAGAATCCTGGATGCTCACAAAAAGGGATTATGTTTGCATAAGGACAACGCAGTGAGCAATGGAAAGGAAAATTAAGGGTGTAACCTTATAAAACAGGAAAATAGCGGAGTGGCTCAGAGAATTAATGCGGGTTAAGGATATTTTTTTTCCATTGAAACTAAGAGGAAGAAATCGACACGGGCTTGACATAGCGGGTAGGCGGGATAACTGCTCTTAATCAAGGGTAACACAGTACGCTTGTTCACTTTAGTCACAGTGCCTTCTTTCATCTTCAACCCGTTGCGAAGTGGTTCCTTCAGGACTAATGAAACTCAGCGGACGGCCTGAATCAATTGAACAGCAGCCTCGGCCAGAACAATAGTGTGGTGTTAAGCGCAGTCTGTACCGTCGAATAGTTCACCGGTATCTTGCATTACTTGTTCGGAGATGTTTGCTTCCACTGCGTCAACTGCACCGGTCACTAAACCAAGAATCTCATTCGATTTGAGCCCGAGTAGTGCCTCCCTTCCTTTTTCGCGGATTAAGTAGGACAAGTGCCAACGTTTGTCATCGATGGCTACTTCTTGGCCTACGACGGCTAAGTGTCCTACCAAGGGGCCCTCGCATGACCGCAAAGCGGTGCTGTTGGGTCTTGAAGAGCGAGTATCTGGTTCACTTTTTTTTTATTTCGCTAAATTACGCATCCAACTCGAGAACAACTTGCTCTTCTTCGTTGGCGGCGCACATGTATTGACGTTAGCCATTTCTGGTGGCGGCAATTATGACCATGTTCAGGATGTGGATGGGCAATAACAAAAATAAAAAAGGACCCTCATGTCTAGTCATTTACCAGTGAATAGCACAGCGGCGATGACTTTGGTTAAGTTATAGTTATAATACGAAGTTATACGAAGTTATACAAAGTTATAGGAAGTTATAATACGAAAGGCACAATGACGTGACTCTGTACGGCCTCCTTTTTCTTTTTAACTCACCAACTTTTTTTAAGAAGAAATTGTTCAATGTCAAGCTCCACAGACGAAATTCACGTTACGGAAATGACAACAGGAAAGTAGAGTTGAACTGAATGACTTTAGGGTCGAATCCTATAGGGTCGAGTCCACACCCGCCAGGGTAATCTAGTTGTAAAGGCGCTTCACTGCTGACCCGAAGGTCAGGGGATCAAATTCAGACCACGACGCCCGACTTTTCGATGAAGAAGAACATGCTATAGGCCCGTGTGGTCAAGTTTAGGTGCACATTGAAGATACCTAGGTGGTTGGTATATTTAAACCCCTCTACTATGGCGTCTCCCGTAATTGTATAGTGGTTTTGGAACGTGAAACCACCGATAGTATTATGACAAGGTCTCAGTCCGCGATGATAAGTGCGAGCTGCTCTACATACCTAGCTATCGACGTTTTCTCTCTTCTATGATATATGTTATAAATGTGCGTACACAGCAAACAAAATACTCAAGGTTGCCTTGAATACAAGCGTACAATACAAAAAACACGAAGTGCTAAAAGCGAAATTTTATCTTGTTGATTGCTTGAACGTGTTTTTCCCTTTTAAAGAAGCTTCTGTCTGCTTCTACTTGCGGGTTGGCTATCCTTCTCCCGTTTTCTGCTCCCTATTATATTTAGTTTGTTTTTTTCTTTCATATTTATTTTTTCTAGCTCCTAACACCTCAATTTTCGAGCCCCATAACTATACGCGTACAAGTGGAATAATGTCATCTTCTATATTTACAGTGTATTTACAGGTGGGACGCCATAATTAACTGGCTATTCTCTTACTTAAAAGTATAGAACTGTCTTGCATTGCACTGAGGTCGAATAAGTGAATTTTACCAAACTTGCTCCGCAAAGGTTTTTAATTTAGGTTCTTTTAATAAGGACCTAATTATTTATACAATCTTGAAACGTATTTTTAATATTTCATGAGGAGAGGTAACTCGCATTTGTACTTGCTTTCAGTTGTCTTGTCTGCAAAAGCGTACTAGACGTCGTTAAACTTCCGGCCTAATCCGCATGAAATCAATGTGAAAGCCAGATAGCATGCGTTCTCTATGCTATTCATCCTATAAGCAGTGTTTCTCGATTTCTATGAGGACAGGCCTGACTACCCTGATAGAGTTACTACCAGCAGTTGGCCACGAAAGTGCTTCATCTGCTTGATGTTTAAGGCGGTTATGTACTTTGATAATTTTCATGACCTCTGGACAAAAACCGGTGCCTTCCGTTAAACCACCCTGCTTTTTTTTTCATATTATGTCTCTCTCTTCATGTTCTCTGAATTGGTGTAAAAAATTAGAAGACAATAAATTTATCATTTGCTGTGTCCTAGGAGAAAATCATTCAATGTATGAGTCATCTGTAAAAGTCAGTTGAATCCTAAAATTTTAACAACATTTTCACAACTAAACAATGAGGTTTGGGTACTTTGCGGTAATTTTTTAACATTGCTGTAAACCCTGGTGATTTTCAGCACAGGTAAAAAATACTTTAAGCTTCACCAAAACAAGTTAGCAACATTAAACAAACTGCAGTCTTTAAAAAAGTTTTATTTTCGGGATTTGACATCTGGCCTACCGCTGAAAAAATTTTTTAACTTTCAGCTTCAGGAAGCGCGAATTTTCAACCCTGTGTGAACTGATGAATGAAGTGAATTTGGTCACTATCAGTAATGTTCCAACTTTTTTCATAATGCTTGTATCACTAATGCATTTGTCTGAAGGCGGTTTCACCTCTTGTATTTTCTTTTAATTCAATTCGCTGTTTTTTTTTGTTTTCACAGCACAGGCAACCAGTTTGTAGAAGACTTTTTGTCCTCAAATGTACGTACACTATGTTTTACACCTAGTGTTTCCATTTTGAAGCAAATATTTTCAATGTTTCATTAATTTGGTTATGTACCTAACATGCAGATCTTTATGATTTTTTGAAGTGTTTTTATAACATGGTTTCATATAAGAATGTTTTTTCTCAATGTTCATAATATAAATAAGAGTTGTTTATTAATTGCGATATAATTATTATTTGCAGGGTCAATTATTAGAACTATATGTCTTTATAACCCTATAGAGCAACTCTCCACTGTAAGGGGGTCTAGGAATGGGAATCAACAGTGTCAACGACAGTCTGAAGTCTACTCCCATAGCATAGGCTAGTCCACATGTGTTGTGTAGACAAAGCCCGGGATCAAGAGGATGAAGCGACAGTGTGCTGGATCATGACAACGATAAATACTGTTCGCCATGCACCATGGTGGTCTAGTGGCTAAGGCACTCTCTGCTTCTGACTCGCAGCTCACAGGATCGAATGCCGGCCGCGGCGACCGCATTTTCGATGGAGCCTAAAATAATTGAGGCCCGTCTGCTTAAATTTGCCCACACATCAAAGAACCCTGGGTGGTTGAAATTTCCAGAGCCCTCCACTAAGGCGTCTCTCATTGTTTATGCTGGTTTTGGGATAATAAATCCAAAAAATTATTATTGTAATTACTCTTCGCCCTGCGCGGTACATCGAAAAACATGAAGAACTCCGCCATTGAAAATTTACACATCCACCAGGGCATACTTGTAGTATTGCGGAATGCACGAGCAAAGATATTTCACTTCGAGAAAGCAAGTGGAGCTCATCAGTATAGCTTATCTTTTACTCGTTTGAACGAGTAAAGTGCGAGTTTCTTGGCGTAAATACGTGTTTCTAAAGTTTTTCTTTTTTTCAATTATTATACATATAAGCCAAGTATCATGAGCTTGAGTTATGAAATATGTTGCCTGCAGTGAACATTTTTAAATTACAAACAATAACAGATGCCAAGTAGAGAGAAGATAAGATCGAAAGTTGTGCATGCAAGAAACAGAAGCCGCCGTGAGCTACGCTAACCAAGTTAACCATGCATTCGACGAAAATGACTAAATTGGGCCACGCATTTTTTCTCGGATCTTCGAGTTGCGTTATGTTTTTTTTTTGGGTTTTCTATTGGCGACGGGTGAGCACAAGAATTCGGGCATATTATTTATGCAGGTATTTATTTTGCACGAGTACATGAGGAAAACCAGTTCTCTGCAAGTCTCATTGGAATAACAGAAGTGCAGTGTTGCTAAACCAATTGGTCAAGGCGAATGCCAAGCCGTTTTAAAAAATAAGATGTCAATGCTTAAATAGATGACACTCACGCAGATCGAGTGGACCATGGGCTCTTCAGCAGCTGTAAGTCATTTATTTTATAGTTGCTTTCTTCCCTGCCATGCAACACGTTACCGATAGGTCTCGGTCTTTTCGTCGTCAAGTCAGTCCTCTTACTTTCAACTTCCCTTTCAAGCATCGTTCATGCACTCTGTTCCGTAATACAACAGAAATATTTGTTCCAGTTTCCGCAGATCTTACAATTTTGTTTGTTAGGAATCACTTGCTGCCATTGTAGTTGATGGAAAGATGCTGTCTTTCAACTTTTCACTGAAATAACGCCCGCCGTTATTTCACTTGCGCTGCCCCGCCGCGGTGGCCTGGTGGCTAAGGTACTCGGCTGCTGACCCGCAGGGCGCGGGTTCGAATCCCGGCTGCGGCGGCTGCATTTTCGATGGAGGCGGAAATGTTGTAGGCCCGTGTGCTCAGATTTGGGTGCACGTTAAAGAACCCCAGGTGGTCTAAATTTCCGGAGCCCTCCACTACGGCGTCTCTCATAATCATATAGTGGTTTTGGGACGTTAAACCCTACATATCAATCAATAAATCTTCTATTCCCATCGCTTTATTCATTTCTACCATAATGTATCGATTATTCCTGTCAAGCGTCCTCGTAACGATCGCAGTGGTGTGAATCTTTCAGCTCACGCTGACACCTTGGAGGGGTAGGTGCATTACATATAAGGTTCATAATACTCAATTTGAGAAAATACTGCTACTCCGTGATTGTGAGGTACTTAATTGTAGTACAGTGTCTTGAATCTATGGGACGAGGAAAATTTAGGCCACACAAATACTGGCGAGCCACTTTGTTACCAGAACGTTTACTGTTATGAAAGAAAATGTGCAATAAACATCAATAACATGTATCTCGGCTGCCTCGGAAAACACGGTAATTATAATTACTTTGCGTCCTCCGAGTTTTCTTTTTAATTCACCTACACGGGCCTGATTTTTATTCCACTTTTCAGAACGGGCCTGGGCCAAAAGGACTCATCAATGATAAAAGAGGCATTGAAAGAATGCTACATAGATTCGAATAATTTTGAAAACTCACGTAGGGGAAGAGGACCTTGTCTATTTAGGACCAGCGAAAAATTCTCACTGCTGTTCTCAATGCGTCTACACCTATTCATTAGTATGCAAACAATGTACGGTTATTCCTCTTCCTCAGCTGTTTAAAAGATGATACCCTCGAATAAAACAAAACAAGAAAACTTTTCAAGTGTTGCGTTTCGGCCTTTGTTGTTAGACTTCATATTGATTTTTTAGTGCTAAGTAACTCAAGCAACGGAATGGAGGGGCAAAACCTTCCATACACGTCTCTCTCCTATTTTTGTTTTTTGCACCAAAAAAAAGTATTATGGCACTTCAGTGCATACAATTGTGTTTTGTATGTAAAATAGACGAGAGTAAAATAATTGTCCACGTGTACGCAAGAATAGGCTATTTCAATAGCTGTATTGTATGATAATAAAACCAACGCAGCAAGATTTGAAAATGCATGATAGTGTTAACCAGAAATTTTCTGCAGTTTCTTGAGTGTTTCGGTTTATCTTCAGTTAACTTAGTACTATAGGAACCATTACGCATGGTAAAGGAAGCAGGGCTGAGTCCCAAATACATTTGCGTCGCACGACCGGATGGCAGCAGTCTTTTTCTTTTTCTTCCTAATAGGTTCACAGATCGTTTTCCGCCCCTCTTCGAAAGTGCTCTGCCTTGCACCATACTTTATTTTGCCTCCTGGATCACCCCAACTTTTACCAAGCGTAGATGGCACTTGATGATGTTACGTGCAATTAGTATGACGTCACGCTTTGACAATCTGTAATGTTATGAAGGCACCATATGGTAACGTCATCACATAATGAAAATTTTTTACACCGCTTGTTATCCAGCAACACCACTGACGCCAATGTTTTGTTTTCGTGTTTGATAAGGCTAGCGCTCTTATCTGAATAAGTACATTTTGATACAATAAAGCAGAACGTGTTCGATGCAGTCGGACATTACGGAGATTGGAGAGAAGGGTGAGTGGTGCCAGTGCTATCGGCAGTAGTGTTTCCAGCTCTACGCGTTAGCACAAATGGAAACAAATGACCAACGGTGGATCAAATCCCGGCTGCGGTAACAGCATTTTCGATGGAGGCGAAAACGTGGTAGGCCCATGTGCTTAGATTCGTATGCACGTTAAGAAACCTCAGGTGGTCGAAATTTTCAGAACCCTCCAGTTCGGTGTCTGTCATAATCATATGGTGATTTTGAGGCACCGCGTCTGCTTAGCTTCTGTGACGGAAGGACGCCGGGAGCGCTCAAACGCGCACGCGTCAAAGCATCGCGGCGCAGCGTGCGCCTGCGCGTATATGCCAGGCAGTTCGGTGCCTGGCGTGGCATCGCCGGCGTGACGCGACGAAACGAACGCCAACGCGCACGCGCGACGGGCACGTTGTAGTGTTTTAGCGCCTTGAGTGTAGCACGTAGTCATGTTCTTACATGACACGCATCTCATTATTATCATGTTTGCACCAGTCACATACCCTCGCCATCCATTCGCGTGACGTAATACCAAATTAGGCATGTGTGAAGCTAGCAAAACGGCGGCGAGTGCATTATGAGTGTGACATGTAGTCATGTTGTTACGTGACACGCATGTCATGATTATCTTGTTTGGACATGTCATTTACATATGTCATCTGTTCGCGTCACGTAATACTGAATTTGGTATATGTGAAGCTAACGAAACGGAAGCGAGTGCATAGATAGATAGATAGATAGATAGATAGATAGATAGATAGATAGATAGATAGATAGATAGATAGATAGATAGATAGATAGATAGATAGATAGATAGATAGATAGATAGATAGATAGATAGATAGATAGATAGATAGATAGATAGATAGATAGATAGATAGATAGATAGATAGATAGATAGATAGATAGATAGATAGATAGATAGATAGATAGATAGATAGATAGATAGATAGATAGATAGATAGATAGATAGATAGATAGATAGATAGATAGATAGATAGATAGATAGATAGATAGATAGATAGATAGACAGCGGGACTGGCCAATATGCACTATCACTGCTTGTGATTTTCTCGTTTTTAACAGTTCCAGAACTTCAGACTCATTTACAAGGTTTTTCATGAAGCTTTATTCCCCTTATACTAGCACATTTTCTAAAAAAATACAGAATTAAATGGAGCACGCTGCGTGTCTGCGACTACTGCAAAGATGTTGCGTAACTACTGGAAGGCGTATCATTCAAATGGTCGTTTCCTTGAGAAAACACAGTTCACTCACTGAGTGTGACACATTATTGCTAATTCGCAAGCCACAGAGAAAAACAAAAGCAAGTTCTTGTATTTTCTTGTAACAATGGACGTCTTTCACACCGTATAGCTACGACGCTCTGAAAACACAATGTTTGAAACAATAAAAATTTGCTCCTTTCAAAAGGATGCCACACGTTTTTCCAGATTATTATTCTGCTGACTCTGTGGTCCTTCCCAGTAATTTTGACCATAACTTAAAACCAGTTGTTTAAGATGACATTCTTATTTTGCCAACAGTTTGTTTTTCGATAATTAAATCAACGGAATTCATCACTATAAAATTTAATAGGCAGCTACAAGCACATGTGGTCATAACTCACAGAGCAACATGATGAACAATATGAAGCGTTCACAGAAGTGGAAGTTGCATCCAATATCACCTGGGTTTCAAGATTATGGTGTGGGTGTTTTTTGTAAGTTTAGAAAAATACTATATTTGCTCAAAGTTGGATACTGTCATGTCAACAACACCTCTTTTAGATGTATTTGTGCCATGAAAAAAGATATTTGTAGTATTTAGCTTAAGACATGGTCCTCATGGTCCCACCCTCTTACTATACTGCAGTGTACACGGCTATGTTATGCTTTACTTTTTCCAGTCGTCTTCCTTTCTCTTCTCTTTTCAATCCCCTTCCTATACTACACTGTAGGTCACTGTACTGCTCTGTCTTTCTGTACCGGCTTTTTTCTCTTTCTCTATTTTTTCTTTCAGTCTTTCATTGTTTCAGTGATTTTTTTCTTTTTTATTTTTGTTAACATTATCTCATCCATTGCGTGACTATCACTTCTCTTTACCACCGCCTTGGTATACTAAACTTTCTTTCATTCGAGTTTACAATAAACAAACTGGGCAGCTGGGTTGTCAAGAAAGAGTAAACGATATAATTTATTCTGCGTTGTTTATCGTCAAATGTTGAAAGGGTTAACGATTTGGAAGGCTAGTGTTATGCACGTGGCAACCATGCATGTGGATGGTTCACGCTATTTTAGCAGATCTGATACAAAGTAGGCGGCCGTGCTACACTTCTTTGTCTCTTTCTGTTTCTTGTTTTATCTCAATCTTACTATATATATATATATATATATATATATATATATATATATATATATATATATATATATATATATACATACATATATATATATATATATATATATATATATATATATATATATATATATATATATATATATATATATATATAATATATATATATCTTTTTGTGTTTCTCTTCTCCGCTGCCTTTCATTCACTCTCTTTTGTTGTTGTTGTTTCTTTGCTCATTTTCTCGTCTATAGCAACGAATTCACATCGTTCTTATAAATGCTTATACTCGGTAGTGCTAATTTTCCAATTCTTGTGGCCTATGCCAATCTATGTTTTTACTAGCGCCACTCCTCACAAAGATCCTAAACAGGCCTACTGCAAATGTCATGGCTTGAGTGTGAGTAGAACACATTAGGGCAACCAAGTAATTTACCATAAAGCAATGCCATTTCACTAAACTGCTTCAAGAAAACACCGCATACAAGCGAGATTTAGGGCAGTGACAACTGTAGATGGGTATTAGCTATACGCTTTTATAACTATGTAACGAGCATTGCCTATGCTACTTGTAGTATGCACGTCATCGCACCGTAGTAGGTGCTTCATTGCGATACAGCTGATTCACAGGCTTTAGCGTAAGTGCCGATGTTAGGTCGGACCAGTGTATTTTACAAGACTGGCAAGCTCACGATAGGCACATAAATATTGAAATTGGGCGAGTACTACGATCCATTCAATTGGGTACGCCCTACAGAAACCGAAACAGTCATAGGCTGCTACTCGCCGAATGATTTGTATGAAATTCATTCCTACGATTCCTGAGATCTGCTGACTTCTTTCTAGTTGTTGTTAAGAATGGTCTTGCAACAAGACGGTGAGATTACCTAGTTGGTGAACATTCATGATTAAAGCTCGAGCGTTTCAAGAACATGAAAACCAAATATAGGAGAACTAGAAATTTGACAGCACGGCGCTTAACTCACAACTGAATATTTATTTATCAAAACAGCATCGATGCAGATGCAGATGTGATCACAAATCAAGTCAAGGTTAAAACAGGGACGTTTCGGGATCTGCGGGATCACAATTTGTGATCAAGGAACCAGGAGGGGTCAAGGGAGGTGATCAAGGAAGTTGTATAGGCCCAGAAACACCTATCTTCACCCTGAATTGACGAGTGACCATAACTGCATACTTACAACGATACATGACTAAACCAACTATCGTCTAGCTCTTCACAAGATAGTATAACATGTAAAACCACTACAGAATGAAGTGCACAGTAGTCAAATAACAGAACTAACTGCCCACAGAGCATGGACAAAGATTGTTTTCCTGCATTGCAGCGCAGTTAGGCTGCTTGTTTGACTGCACTTGTACAATCGGTTCTGTAGTGCTCTCAAATGTTGTTCGGGTCAACATAAGTTTAGTTGTGAAATTATTGCAGCCTTGTCCAATTCTTAGTTGTTTTTGTTTTCGTTTTTTATGTGCTTTAAACATAAATTAGCAGTCTCTCTGAATAGATTCGTGAATGTCTTCAACTTCAAAGTCACTGTTATTCTCGCTGCCATTAGCAGCTTGCTGTGCATTCATTTTTGATTGAATACTTGTACCGATTGACATAGCACAGCGGCGCACGAGGCTCACTCCCGCAAAAAAAAAAAAAGCTACTGCCATGGTTATTTCGAGAAGTGACCGCTGCATCAAGCTTTATTCTTGAAATAGGCACGCCTTGGCATCTATTGTTCCAAGCTGAACAGGATTTCCAGGATGCCCGTCGAAATGTAAAAAAAAAAGTTCACAAAGGGGATGTCACACTTAAAAAAATAAAGGGCAATATATAAACGTCCACCTAATCTGAGAGTATTAAACCGGACGGGGCATTTTCAGCAAATTTTGCAAGGCTAATTTGTCGGCAACTTACAACATATTCATTCTCATCGTAAACGCTGCTTGTAAGAAGAGCACACGGTTGTATGAATTGACAGCACAAAGGCAGCTCGCCACGCGTCCATTGTTCTTACTTCAAAAAACAAACCACCTCACCGTCATGTCTAAACCGTTCGTCCTCAGTCTTGCATCCATTTCTTGGCTGTCCATATAACTCGGTACTAAAAAAAGAACCCCCATTTAACATTCACCCACTATATTAAGACTTCACCCACTAGTAAGCTCTCGCCCAGTCTTACGTAGTCTTCGAAATTTCAACCAGCATGTTTTCACAGTCATTATTTTGACATTCGGACATTGCATTGTACAAAGTGTAGCCACAACGAATCTTCTCGATGTGAGTAGCAATTTATTGGAGTGGTTGTGCGAGAGTACCAGTTTATCATACTAATCGTGACTTCAAGTGTAAAAGCTTCTACAGTGAGCCACAGCACTTCCTCATCCATAGGGCGTTTATGTTCGCTTGGGAAAGCTCTCAATGGCTATTTACTCTCTGTAAGGGACAGTTTATAGACAACCTTTTAGCCGTGTACACAATTACACGGACAGCATGATACCCATTCTATAGAAAGGTAGTGTGAGTACACTTTGCCACTTGCTTCTTTGGCATAGTAAAGAAATATTGATCTTGCTAAATATGAACAATTTAATTGCTTCAATCAAAATGCGTGTGCAACACCTTATTCGTTCTTGCAGATACACTAATAATCATTGAACTTTGTAATGCAGACATCAAAGCTCCTCGAAAGAAGTTCACTCGATCTACAACTGCCACAAAATTATGACAAACAAGAACTTCACGCTGTATTGTTTATTGCTCTGCTTACTTGCTGCCTATGTTTTTGCCAGCACAAAATTCAGTAAGTACGTGCTTTCTATATACTTGCTGTTTTCATGTGGAGTGAGAGAGGAGGAGAATAATTTATAGAAAGGTAGGGGGTTTAATTGGATTTTTGCCATTTGGTTCGCTACACTACAGCGAGGGAGAGGGAAATGGAAGGAAATATGGAAAGGAAAGCAAACAGGAAAGTAGACGAGCGAGAAAAACAGAGAGAAATGGGAAGGTGTAGAGCGAGAGCACTCTAGCCTATTTAACAGACTACTGCATGCCACGCGAAATGTTCAGAAAGGCATTGATTGAATTTTTGGTGCTAATGCAGTTTCTGTCTGTATACGGGAACTGTCTGTTCTGACAGAGGTCTGTCATCAAGGCGCTCACACACAGCAGCTAGCGGCAGTCTGTGTGTCGTAGCGACAGCAGCGACAAAATCCGACAGATCCCACTCGCTGGGGGAATCGGTGTAAAGCGAAGCGGCCAGCAGGGAGTGACAAAACTGTAAGTCACTTTACAGTGGCAGCTATTATGAGATCACAACAAGGGTCGCGTGTGCCATAGTCATCCGCTGCCGCTGCCGCAAGTGTCTGTGGCTAGTATCGAGTGAAATGGGAAAACTTTGGAAATGTAAGCCGCCAGGACTCAATGGTATTTGAACACGGGTCCCCTGCGTGCCAGCCCCGTATTCTACCACTGAGCTACGACGGCGCTTGGAACTACGTCGCAAACTAACCACGGGCGGGCTTCATACCAAGAAAGGAATTGCAGTAATGTGTGTAATGAAGCATTTTAAAACAGCCAAGAAACAGCCAGGCGTCACACAGTGCGAGTTGGTGTACGAAGGGACAGTGTTACTCAGTCTAGTCAAAGAGCTGCAGCGCATCTAATAACTTTGGGTACTGAGGTACAAGAATAAAAGAGGCCACGATACATCCTCCTTGAAGTCGGTGGCTCCATCTATGTTGGTAACCACGCAAGCACGCCGAACGGCCTGGATTTGAGACGTGAGGTTCGGAATGCGCAGTCACACATCCAAGCTAGCCGCATCATGTAGAGCTTATACCGTCCAGGTAATATGTACAGCAGGAGCATTTGGCCAAAAATTAGGTTTCATGTCCGCAATCAGGAACTACTATTGAAAAATCGAGATTGGATGAAATGAATCCTCTATGAGTAAGATAAGTGCGTGTGTATACAGATGTCTGAGAGTAACAGATTGGGCTCTGTTTATTTTGAGATTCTGTGGAGAAAATTTGTTCCGGCCCCTTATAGTGAGACGCAATTTCACTAAGTGTGGTATAGCATCCCGAGTCATGTGAGTGAGCCGGTTCGTTAGTCCCAGCGCGGTACTTGAGTTCTCGAGCTAGAAAATGAGCCCACTTATTGGGATGGCATCCTGAAATGTTAATAGCAATTGTGAGCATCCTTCAATGTGAGCTGCAAAGGGCGAGATGTTATGACTGCTGAAGTTCTTCTTTAGTCCACCTCGGAAAGATGATACTAGCAGCTTGGCATGAAATTAAAGCATTAAATTAAAGATCCCGTCTTCAATTTCGAGGAGACAGTGATGGACAGTTTAGCCGTATGAAAGGCCGGAGCTTTGGTGGTCCCCTCCACCCGTGTAAATGTTGTGTACGCGCTTATATACTGTATCTATTAGTGCTTCTCTCGTATCAACAACTGTTAAAAGAAAATATTTCTTTTCCCTATAGTATCGGCTATATCGACAAAAACGTCCGCCGTGAGAGGACGGATGCCCTTGAGAATGGCATTAGCACGAGTGACCCTACGAAGACAATTTTAAATAGGATGGGTCTTTGCCAGCATTGGCTCCACAATTATCCTTCTTTTGATCCTGTAGAAAGAGGCACAATTTGCAGTGATACTAACCGTAGTACGCCTGTTTCACGGTCGCTTAACGTTCCCTCACTCCCATCTTTCCATCCTCATTTAGTGCCGTAGCGACCTTCCCAAACATTACTTACCATACGTGATTGCTATCCCATGTCTCCAAAGTGGTCTTTATGAAGTATTCGCAAGAGCTTCTGCCTCTCCGCGTGTGTATATAACTTATTGCACAACAAGTTCCCTTTTTTCTTTGTTTACCTTTATTTCTGTTCTTCACAATGCTACCTGTCAGAGTCCCTTTGTTGGTTTTACAGTTTTTCGCAAAGCTGGCATCCAGAAAATCGCCTTCTCAGCAGCATCTGTGTTCTCAGGCTGTGGTCGCATTGTAGAAATAGGTAATACAGGCTGTCCTCGGACGTGCTATTTACGACATGCTAATAATACTACTAAGTGTTCATTAGCCAATCTATAGACGTCATTCAACTGTAAGTGTTCTTTCTATTTTAGAGCTACGGTGTGCGCTTTAATATGGCCGCGATGTGTATTAATGGTGCGTTTTGTAGTGCTGCTGGAGTTTTACGTACGGCAGAAATAAAACGTTATCAAATCATTACTTTCGATAATTTGGCGTGCGTGTAACATGTGTTCTTTTTCTTCATATTTCTTGCCGCGGAAAGTTTCAAGGTATACCCTCACAGACGCAGCTACAAGATGGAGTCAGCGATTGAGCATCTCTTTATGAACAGCTTTACTGAAAGCACTGAACTTTTGTGTCGATCTCTCATAATAAAATAAGTGCAAGGGGCTGTTATCTTAAAGAACATTCAGTCAAAAACTAACAATTTTTAAAAGTTTTGTGTCCCCTTCTTGTGATTCTTTATAACATCAAATTAACATCAAATAAAGAAATAAAGCATGCCTACAAAATTGTATTGGGTTGTTTGATACATAATTATAAGCCTTAATTTTACCGATGTTCACCTAGACTGACTCCGGATTTTTTTTCTCGCTTGCTTCCTCAGCACTTCCCAAATGTTGCCGAAAACGTCCATGCAAAAATGGAAAAATGTACACATGCCTTTTTGGAGCTGGTCCCCAAAAAGTAGCATGCGGTAAGTATCTTGTTCTGCTCATAAATTATTTAAATTGCTGTTTAGGCAATGGAAGTACAATCGTCGCTGCAAAGTAGTTCGCACCTCACGGCACATGCGCGTAGAGCAAGTCGGCGTCGTTACCACTCTCACTGCCATGCGAGAGATGGCGCTGATCCCGCTGTGGCACTAAACAAATTGAGAAAGTAATCGCGGAGGATAATAAGACAGTGTGGACATACACGAATCCAATAAGACTCTTTGAGCTAGAGCTCACTAAGGCACCCGACAAGTCACCCCGGAAAAGAAGACACAAACCCAAAAGTTGGTGGGATGAGGAAGTCAAGAGAGCCATAGCAAAACGTCAGGAAGCCTCTAGGAAACACAGACATGCTAAGCAGCGGGGTGAACCGACATATGATGTTGAAAGAAAATGGGAAACCTTTCTAAGCTGTAGAAGGGATGTATCCCTTCTGATCAATGAAAAGATTAGAAGAAAGGGAGCTCAGTGGCTGGCAGAAGTACATAAAAAGATAGAAAGGCAGCTGCGAAATGTTTGAACTATCTAAACTCCCTAAGAAATGAGACGAGCCTAGAGCAGAGTTTTATACCTACAGCCCAAGGTGCTAGGCTAGAAGGGGACGAAGCTATTTAATATATAAGAACAAGGGTGACAGAAAAATTTCGACAAAGAAGTACTTTATGCACCACAATAGACAAGGACGAATCAAGTGGTGCAACGGCTCCATTTTGGCAACGAGAGTGGGAAAGGGCTGAGAAAAGGGTTCCTAGTAATACATCAACAGGCCCAGATAGCATTCCATTTATGCTGATAAAGACATTAGGTTCGAAGTCTAAGCAGGCTTTGAGAGAGGCAGTGAGCAAAATAATAATCGATGGTGAAGTTCACGATGGATGGAAACTTAGCAGGATGAGCGTGATCTATAAAGGAAAGGGGGACAAAACTGACATAAACAAACTACCGTCCTATAAAAAGTGGCATCAGTGGTCTACAGGCTGGCGATACAGAGTATAAAGGAAAGACTGCAGGCATGGATAGAGGATGAGGGGGTGCTGGGGGAACTGCAGAATGGGTTTCGGAAACACAGTAGGTTGGAAGACAATCTGTTCTCACTGACGCAGTGCATCGAAATAGCAGAAAAGGAACACAAGCCCCTGTGGCTAGCATTTTTGGATATCAATGGAGTGTACGATAGCGTGGTTCAAGAGTAATTGTGGGGAATACTGGACACACTAGGCGTGGAACATGTAGTCACTAATCTTTTAAAGGATATCTGTAAAGGTAACAAGGTAGTTATAAAGCGGGAAAAACAGGTATCCAAGCCTGCAGAGGTAAAACGGGGGCTTAGGCAGGGGTGTCCCCTGTCACCCTTATTATTCACGATGTATCTACAAGGATTAGAGGCCAAATTAGAGGGTAGTGGACTGGGCTTCAACCTTTCTTTGGTCAAACAAGGAAAACCTATTGATCAGGCACTACCTGCTTTAATGTACGCAGATGATATAGTGCTAATGGCCAACAACAAGGAAGATTTGCAGAGATCGATGGACATTTGCGGTAATGAGGGAGATAGGTTAGATTTTAGATTCAGTAAGGAAAAATCAGCAGTCACGATTTTCAATGACAACGAAGGTAGTGAGATTAGAATACAGGAGGTCACGCTAGAGATAATAGAAAAATACAAATATGTGGGCGTATGGATAGGCAATGGGACCGAGTACCTGAGGGAACACGAACTATACGTGACGACTAAAGGTAACAGGAAAGCAGCAGTGATGAGAAATAGGGCACTGTGTAATTACAATAGGTATGATGCTGTGAGAGTAATATGGAAAGGGGTCATGGTTCCTATGCTGACGTTCGGCAATGCGATCTTGTGCATGAGATCAGAAGTTCAAGCAAGATTAGAAATTAAGCAACATGGAATAGGTAGGCTTCCTTGAGGAGCTCACGGGAATACACCAAATCAGGGAGTACAGGGTCATATGGGATGGACATCATTTGAGGGCAGGGAAGCTAGCAGCAAGATAAAATTTGAGAAGCGATTGACAGAAGTAGGGTAGGAGCGTTGGACTAGGAAGGTTTTCAGCTACTTGTACATGAAGAATGTCGATACAAAATATAGGAAGCCAACCAGGAAATTGACTGGTACATACTTAGAAAACAGCAGGTGGCCAAACCAAAAAGAACCATCAGTTAAGAAGAAACTGAAGGAAACGGAAACTGACATGTGGAGAATGGGCATGATTAAGAAGTCCGCACTAGAGATCTATCGAACTTTTAAGCAGGAAATTGCCAAGGAAAGGATCTATGATAATACTCGGGGTAGTTCTCTATACTGTTTGAGGCCAGGACGGAAGTACTGCGAACCAAGACCTATCGGGCCAAATACGAAGGGGTAGACACAGTATGCAGTGCGTGGGGAGAAGAAGAATAAACTGCCGAACACTTGATAATGTTCTGTAAAGGGCTTCACTCTATAGTTCAGGATGATGGCACAGAGTTTTTCAAAGCACTTGGTTTTAGGGACCGGGAGGACAAAATAGACTTTAAGCGGGTAGACTTAACTAGAAGGAGGTTATCTGATTGGTGGCTAAAGTCAAGGCACGAGTGAAAATTAAACACTTCACGGCAAAGTATGAATTCTCAAACTCATCTTTTAAAGAAGAAAAAATAAACCTAGTTTTTGGTTCATTAAGTTTTACGGCTTGGTGGCACTAGCCACCGCCCGATCTAAAGGGTACAGCCATATCCAGCCATCCATCCATCCACCCTCCAATCGTCGAGGCCAGGTGGGCACACGGCGAGCATCAATCACTCTGTTTTGAGGGCTTGCCACAATCGTAGATCAACGTCTAGCAGCAAATCCACGAGCACTACAACGTGGTTGACCACCGAGTATTCTCGTCGGGAGTCGAACAACTACGCCATCGCGTTAGCGCTACATTTCGTTCTATGTTCTTTGTATGTTTTATGCCCGTATCTTGCGGGTTATTTGGTATAATATTGCTAAAGCAATATTATGGACACTCTCGGATGAATTCCGCCATCGGCGTCGATGTCATGCACCGTATATGAATACGTATATATATATTATAAATATATATATATATATATATATATATATATATATATGAAAACGCAAGGAACACAAAAATTCAGAAAGAAAGACTTCAGCGGGCAATATCGACGTGGGACTCCCGCGTCGTGAATGCTTGCTAGGTGTTACCTACCGAGCCACCCTGGATTACCTCCTTGGACGTTTAAATGGCAAGCTATTTATATCTACTACTTACCGCTGTTGGCAGGTATACCGGAGGGGGGGGGGGACTTTCGTGTTTCCAGCATTGTCAGCAAGATGTCCTAATGAGCGCACGGCGGCTCTCGTCTCTTATGTCTACTTTGTCCCGCGTAGGGAATAACCGGGTGTATGCTCGATCGCGCGCCCTTATCTTGCAGTGGGGGGGATCGTACGTCTTGGCTAGACTTGAGTTTTCGCCGGAACGATTTTGTTGTAGTCACCGAGCGCACAAAGATCACTGCAATCGTTGCACAGCCTCCGTTTGCGAAAAAGGTGCGATTTTAACACAGAGCGAAGTAACAATTGAGACGCTTATTCACGTTCATCTGTGCGTGTTAGTACCTTTCGTGTGTCATTTGTGCGTGAGAAACGCAGGAAACGTTTCGATCTGGTTGCCATTCTGCGTGTGACCTTCCAATTTGTTGCTATCGCGTTGATTTCTTCGCCTTTGCGGCAAAGCTGTGACTTTTTACTGCGTAAATTTCTAAGATTCCGCTAACGGGCTTACCGCTGTGTAAAACAGTTCATAAATATCACATGTGTTTTTTACACTATGGCGCAAACGGCGTTATTGTATTTAGAGTGTGACACATCTATTAGACCATGCTAGATTTACGGATATACAACGTTAGGCGAAGACAAGAGTTGTATACGGATTAACTGTTCTGGATCTGTATTCCGCTGGTGTCGTAGACGTCGCCCACATTTACGCTAAATTCCCCGCCTACTTACCGCGTTCATGCTGCCATACAGTGGAAACAATGATCTCAGCAGGAAAACGGAATGACCGTTGATCTAAATCTACCATCCGATATTGAAATGCACAGAAAAATGCTGCCAGTTCTCAGTTTCTTCATAGTCCTACCCTAATGCGATACTGCGATGCGGTTATGGAACGTTCTTCTGGTGTGTCGCCTCATCGCCGTGTAAGGAGGACTTAGTTGGTGCCCAGCCTATATCTATTGTTGGCTGAACTTGTGTTCAGCCAATATGCTTAGTGTTTAAGATATCCTATGAAAGGTGCATGAGGAACGAAAGCATGGAAGGACTCCTAACCAACGATTCAGGCCTCACAACGTTAGCGTCCGCAGTTGTTGAGGTCGCGCCTGTGCGTTCGAAACCCTAAATTTCACAAAAAATTCTCCAACACCTCCGTGAAGTAAAATCAACACGCGAGACCACGTTTCTAAAAATTTGTCACATTGATCTAATGCGTCATAGAGCTTCTTCCATTACTTTCGTCGCAGTGACGGAATGGATTGCAAAAAGAAAGCATATTACAAGTTGGAAGGCACTACTGCTGTCGCGGGTCACCACGCACCTGGTTCAATAATTAAAGGCGCACGTACGGGTTGTATATTCTCGACTGCTCGTATCAGTGGTGAAGTCTGCAATTTTACCTGTGAACCATTTAGTGTTCTTCCTGATTTTGCTGCAGCACTGAAAAACAACAAATAAAAATGCAAACCAGCTTTCTTCCACGGCATGCTAAATTTCATGCATTTTGGGGGTATGAATTTTGAACTATACGAATATTTTTAGCGATCTCGTGAGATTTGCGTCACTGAGGTTTCACTGTATGCGGTGTACCTCCAATTCTTGTAGTAAACTTGTGGTACTTTTTGTTTACGTGTGCTCCTATTTCTTTGTTTTTCTGCAAAAATAATCCAAAGAATGCCACTAAAGGGTTTACTTAATAATCACGTAGTTTTGTAACTTACTGTAGCTTTTATTTAAATGCGATTCTTTTCCTACGTTATTGTCAAAAAATAACTAAAAGAACGTAGCAAGTCGGTGCGCCTATTATTAATCTAGTTGATCTGCAAAATAATGTAGCCTTTATTTCCATGCTCATCATTTTGCACATTTCTGTACAAAAGTAATACAGGAAACTCCACGATATGATGTAGCTCTAAATCGCATGGTAGTTTGTAACTTAATGCACTTTTAATTCTTTTGTACGTTAATCTGCGAAAATAATCCAGAGGAGGCCACTATACCAAGTATCTAAAAATCCTGTAGTGTTTTTTTGCTCGATAAAGTTTTCATTCTCGTGTGCTCCTTTTTCTACGTTTCTCTACGAAAAGGAGTCGAAAAGACGACGACGAAGTGTATTTCTGCCGAACGCTGCCTATTTCGTTTGGTGTTTTTTTTTGTGTGAATTTACGTTCTATCCGAGGATCATCGCTCTCCTGCGGGCAGCGATGTATCCAGGTCCCACCGTACGCAATCCGGACTTGGCGTCACCTTCGACGTCAACCTCAAGGAAGCGCAACAGCCCGGAGGACGACAGCACCAGTGACAGCACTGAACTGTACACGGCGAGTAGTGAAGACAGCGACGAAGATTTCATCCCTGCAGTGAAGCGTAAAGCTAAAAGAAGAATGGTCAGCGCGTCTTCGCCAGCTAGCGTCTCTACCGTGAAGGCGGCGTGCAGTTCTGAACACCATACTATACTTTTTGTTCCTGTCGACTCTTCGATCAACCTGAAGAACATGAACAGGCAAGTGATATCAGCGCGTCTCGAAGCTATCGTGCCTAATGAGATAAAGGATTTTAGATTCAACCCACAGAAGAATATCCTGGCCATAGACATTGAGCACCCGGCTGCGCTTCATACCCTGTGAACTGTCACTGAGCTTACATTCCGCAGGCTAGTGACAGGACGACAGGCGTCATTTATGACGTTGATGTTT
>NW_023613196.1:0-41425 GCF_013339725.1 Rhipicephalus microplus
CGTCGCCCCCTTTTTTTAAACACGCTTGTTCCATGAGCGCCAATTTTTGCCGCCGTATAGATCACATCAGTGGGGCGGCTTCCTGCCATACAGTAGTAGACGTACCAAGTACTCTAAATCAGTATACGTTTTAAGGGTGAAGCTCCTTGTGCCGTGGGTCAGGCATCCCTGATGTATGTAGTAATAGTAGTAGTCGTAGTAGTAGTAATAGCAGGTAGCGACCTCTCGTTCAGTACTTGGAATGCCCGCTGAATGGCAGTACTTCTATATGATGAATATGTGATGAAAAGATGCGAGATGGTGGTACTTGGAGCGTTCACTAAATGTACGGACGAACGGACAGCCGGATGGATGGATAGACAAACACCAGGACGAGCGGACGGATGGACACACGGACGAACGGACAGACATACAGAGGCACGGACGGACGGACGCATGGACGGACTTAACTTCAACTGAATGCAGAGCCACCTTGCGTTGGCAGACGCGTATCAGAATAAATTTTACAAAATATAAGTTATTGAACGGTAAGTACCAGTTAAATAAAAACAGGCACAAGTTATACTCTGCAGTGATATCTGAAGCAAAGAACTGACACAATATACTTCGCATGTTAGGTTTAATCAAGCTATTACGTATACCATAAAATTTCAGCGCAAGATGTACCTTTACCACTATAATTATTCGGATGGAGTGAATCCGTGATGACTTGCTACTGCTGATTACACACCACATTCGGATAAAATAACAAAATGTGACGGTACATCGCCCGCTTTGCCATATGCTCTTTTAAAACGTTTTAGAAGCCATGTGAAATTGAAATAACACAGCGTGAAGAAAATTGAGAACCTTTGAAACCGATGGTCTACGTTCAAGTGGGTAGTGGTGACTGCACACGAACATCGACATCGCGAGCCTTAAGCATTTCACGATGCCTCGCCGTGGTGGTCTAGTCGCTATGGTACTCGGCTGCTGACCCGCAGGTCGCGCGATTGAATCCCGACTGTGGTAGCTGCATTTTTGATGCAGGCGAAAATCCTGTAGGCCAATGTGCTCAGATGATTTTGGTGCACGTTAAAGAACCCTGGGTTGTCGAAATTTCCGGAGCCCCCCACTACGGTGTCTTTCATAATCATATAGTGGTTTGGGGCGTTAGACCCCACAATTCAATCAAGCATTTTATCATAATGTAGATTTGAATGCTTAAGAGTCCAAGGTAAAGGCCGCGAAGAGCCCCTTCGAATGCAAGACTGTTTACTATCGTCCTTTAAACCAGGCAGGTGCGATTAGCACGTCTTCTATCGCTTCACTTTCACTGTATTCTTCATCCGAAAACTTGTTTTTTACGGACTCAACCAATGGCAGAGGAGAGGGAGGACACTGCGTTAAAAGCTTCCTTGCTCCCTGCCTGCCCTGCAATGCAGAATCCTTCGCACCCCCATCCTTCTTGCAATTACGATTGATTTTTACATACCGACCATATGGCAGCGGCTGGAACAAAACAGCGTATAACACGTACTTTAAAAATATCTGAAGTGCATTCATACTCATCGTGCACGATGGCTTCTCTATATTTAAGTAACCGAACTACGTCTACTCCTACGTAATATAATAAAGCTTGTCTTAAATGGTTGATATGTTGGGTTTAAGGTCTCAAAACCATCATATGATTATGAGAGGCGCCGTAAGAGATGGCCCCGGAATTTTGAACACCTGGGGTTCATTAATGTGCGCCCAAATCTGAGCACACGGTCCTACAGTATTTCCGCCTCCATCTAAAATGCAGCCGCCGCAGCCAGGATTTGATCCCGCGACCTGCGGTTCAGCAGCCGAGTACCTTATCCACTAGACCACTGGGGCGGGGCAAACCTTGTCTCAAGTGATAGCGCGTGATAAAAGGGTATCAGTGTAATGATATCACGGGAGAGCTCCAGATGATGATCGGCCATCGTACTAAACATCCAGCGATTTCGCTCGTGGGTCCGCAATATGCTCATCGATGTCTTTCTACTATCATGGCACTTTTTGAGACGAATAAGAAAGTGGCTTACTCGAGTACGTGTAAAGCCTCCCCTAATATAAATTGTTAATGTGAATCTTGATCAAGTGCCATGGTAACGTGGTCGATAAAGAGACCGCTATCACGCGCATTTACTTCCTTCGGAATTGAGACGTTTTTACGAGAGGTCATTGGGGAAGCTCCAAACGGGTTTAAATAATTCAATACGGGGCGTCATTTAGGATAGGCGCACTAGCAGCCAAAGAATTTCTCCGCAGTCATACCTGTTTCAACGCTGTGTGCGAGATAACCCCTTTTTAAATACAAAAGTGTTTTATGACGGGGTTCACCACGACTCCGCTGACGCACTTCCATCACGGAAGTGACGTTGAAAGTATTTACTAAGAAATTGTGAAGAATACATTCAGAAGGCAAGAATCCGTCCCACAGAATTGAGCCAGCAAGCTCTCAATTATCAGAGCGTGGTGCTAACCAGTACGTCACAGCGCGTACGTTATCTGGAGCGCTAACGGCAAGTTATTTATGTACACTATTCACTGTTTGGCGGTACTCAGAGCTTTAAAACTTTCGCACGCTTTTGTTATCAGTGGCGAAATGGCACGACAGGCTTGCGTTGGGTAAAGCGTTGGGCCCGCTTTGAAGGATGTTGCCCCAGCTAAGTGCCGCCTTCACAGAGCGTGGTTTCTCCTGCGCGCACGCTTATCAAGCTCGCAATTTGGGAAAGGACGAAGGCCACTTTGCAAGCACCACTGCCGCGTTTACAAAATGAGGGCGCTGCTAACACATTACGCGAGAATTGTGACATTTGTTCGCGCTGTCCTGTGTGCACTTGCAGGCTAGTTTCGTGAGCCTTTCTTTCTGTTTGAACACCCCGCTTTAAGCGTCGAGCACTGACATTTGTTGTTCTGCGCTCGTCCTATGTATGCTAAATTAGGGCGTGCTTTTGTTTGAGGTGAGTGCTCTAAGATTCGAGCTGCTTGCCGTTCGTAACGGGACTTTGCAATATTGTAACAGACTAGAAAAAGGTAGAGAAGAGAAGCAGAGGAAGACGAAGAGTCTTGGCACGATCGCAGTGTGCTGCCGCAAACGACCATCGTTCACCTCCTGTAAATAAAACCATCTTATCACAGCTCGCTGTTACAGTTGTGGTGGACGTGCTGGGTAATCGACACCCGAAGACGGAAGGTGAACCGCAAGTTCTTCGACGGAGCCGTCGCATTGCTGGACTTCCACCGAATCCATCTGGTCTGGACATGTCCCACAACGCAAATGAACATCGACCCCTCTCGACTTCTGCGCCGACCAGTTCGGCTCCACAACTGAGAGATGCTCGTCCCTTTGCCGGCAGACCAGATGAAGACGTCGAAGCTTGGCTCATCCATTACAAACGGGTGAGCGCCGCCAACAGATGGGATGCCGCTTCTCAGCTTTTGTACGTCGCGTTCTTTCTGACGGATACTGCATTAATGTGGTACGAGAATCGGGAGGAAACGCTAACGACGTGGGACAGATTTGTTTCTGAAATCAAAGAGCGTTTCGGTGACCCAACAACGATAAAGAAAAGAGCAGAACAGACGCTAATGCAACGCGCTCAAGTGCCAGGTGAAACTTGCACGACCTACATTGAGGAAGTCATAAAGCTATGTAGGACCATTGACTCCGGAATGTCTGAGGAAGACAAAGTCGGGCACATTCTAAAAGGAATCGCCGAGGATGTTTACAGTTTCCTCATCGCGAAAGACACCTTGACATCTGTCACCGATGTCATTCGTCATTGCCGCAATTTTGAGCAACTAAAGACGAGGCGCATCACGCCAAAGTTCGGCAGGCTACCCAATGTGACGACCATCGCGAGCATAGACAGCAACCAGGCGCTTGATCTTGCAACAACAATCCGGCAGATAGTACGTGAAGAACTCGGCCTGTACGCGCAAGTGCGAACCGCCCAAGCACTCATCCCCCCTATCAGCCGCCAGAGTTCGAGCGAAACGTTGCTTCATTCTCCTCGCACCGAGTGGCGGAGGGCTTTGAGGATTCTGATGCCACACCTCAGTATCAGCCACGTCTATACGATAGAGGCCCTGCCTATGACGCACGATCACGACGAGCACAGCCACATTCTTATACTCAGGGCTCTCAGCCGGACTACGCCCCGCTGCGGCAAGGACAGTACCAACCCTACGACCAACCCTACTACGAATACAATGAATTCCAGAGAGTGGCAGAAACCCGTTCTTCGCGTGATAACGAACTTCCTCGCCGACAGCAGCGGCCCAGGATTCGTCCCATTGAATATAGTATAAACCGTGACCCTCCCGTGTGCTACAACTGTGGTTTCAGTGGGCATATTGCTCGGTATTGCCGCCAACAACGCCGCCAATCACGAAGGACACCAGCCATGTCTTCGCCACCAAGACCCGGTGCTTCATATGACCTGCGGACAACCGACTTGTTTCCAAGGGACCGTTTTTCGCGCGAGACCAGACGCAGTGATTCGCCAGCATCCGAGCGGAGTTTGACACCACCATCCAACCGTTCTCGTCGCTCGCCGTCTCCTCTGCGTCGTTCTTCTCCGCCGCCGGGAAACTAGCATCCGCGGCCAATGGAGGTGAGGTCGCCGGACGGTCTTTTCAAGATATACCTCTGCCTATTGTTATGATCAAAAACAAAGTGAATGTGTTGATTGATGGAATACCGACGATGGCGTTAGTTGACACCCTGGGGCGACTGTGTCTGTGATGAGCCTCGCCTTCAGAAACCGCTTAGGTCGCAAAGTTATGTTTTCATGGGACGATACAATCACCTTTCGTGGTGTAGGCGGCGAGTGGCTTAATCCTCTTGGTGTATGTGCTGTCAGTGTTTCATTGGCTGGAAAAGTATTTGTATCGGAATTTCTGGTTCTATCTCGGTTGTTCGCACGATGTCATTCTTGGTATCGATTTCCTGGAGCAATGCGGTGCTTCCGTTGACTGTGGTAGTGGGGAAATATCACTAAACAATTTGTTTATACCGTCGCTTTCCGAAGAAGACTACCGTGGCGAAGACAGGAACACACTTAGTGTGATTGATGAAGTGATAGCACCATCTTGGTGCTTGACACCCGTTCGAGTCTCTTCCACAGCGGTTGATGATGCTTGTGTTGACCTCGTAGTGGGACCTCTACGCAAGAACTGTTTTAAGAAGGACATACTTGTGCCTTGTTCTGTGGTGTGCATGACAAAAGGAGTAGCAACATTGTGGGCGCTGAACTGTTCTGCCACGCCGGTTGTGCTTCCTCGCGGGATGAAGATAGCTCTCTTTGATGAAGCCTCATGCAACTCGATAGCGGCAATAGCTACGGACCTCCCCACCTCTTCCTCTACTTGTGATATTTGCCATAATGAAGATCTAATTCTCACCATGATCAGCAAGACTCTCAGTACGACGGAACGGCAAGCGCTGGTGCAGGTCCTTTTCCGGCATGTTGCTGCTTTCGACTTCAAACATAGAGATGCACCCCTTCAGTTACCCTCGTACCGCGCTCGTCACAGAATAAACACTGGCTCTGCACACCCCATCCGCCAAAAGCCCTACCGAGTGTCATCCTCTGAGCGCAAAGTTATCGCCGAACAAGTAAAGGACATGCTGAACAAAGGGGTCGTGCAAGAGTCGTCCAGTTCGTAGGCAGCCCCGGTAATTCTTGTCAGGAAAAAGGATGGTTCCTGGAGATTCTGCGTAGATTACAGGCGTCTAAACACTGTGACGAAGAAAGATGTATATCCCTTACCACGCATTGATGACGTCATAGATTGCTTACATGCCGCTTCCTATTTTTCAACGCTTGATTTGCGGTCAGGTTATTTGCAAATACCTATAGAACCCGGCGACAAAGAAAAGACTGCTTTCATAACTCCGGATGGCTTATTTGAATTTAATGTCATGCCTTTTGGCCTTTGTAATGCTCCAGCCACCTTCGAAAGATTTATGGACACAGTATTACGTGGTCTAAAATGGGAGATATGCATGTGCTACCTTGACGATGTTGTGATCTTTGGCCGTACGTTTGAGGAACATAACAACCGTCTCAGTCTTGTTCTCGACTGCATCGAAAAAGCCGGGCTGGTTCTGAATTCTAAAAAATGTCGCTTTGGCGAACGTCAAACTCTCGTGCTGGGGCACTTGGTCGACAAGGATGGCGTCAGACCCGATCCTCGCAAGATAGAAGCAGTGAGCTCTTTTAAATCACCGCAGTCCGCACGAGACCTTCGCTCATTTGTCGGCCTATGCTCATATTTTGTCGTTTTGTTCCACGATTCGCGGAGATCGTGTATCCGCTGACAAACGTCTTGCGACAGGATGCAACCTTCAACTGGACGCCAGAGTGTGACGCCGCATTCTCACAACTTAAGTTTGTACTAACGTCAGCACCACTGTTGCGTCACTTCGATCCATCTTGCCCGACTGAGGTCCACACGGACGCTAGTGGTATCGGTGTAGGCGCGGTGCTTGTACAACGTCACAATGGCGCAGAGCATGTCGTGGCATATGCCAGCCGTTGCCTGAGCAAATCAGAACGCAATTACACAGTTACGGAACAGGAATGTCTGGCAGCTGTTTTCGCTGTACAGAAGTTTCGTTGTTATCTTTACGGGAGGCCATTTAAGATAATTACCGATCACCATTCGTTATGCTGGCTGGTCGGTTTGCGTGACCCATCTGGCCGCCTCGCACGTTGGGCGCTGCGACTTCAGGAATACGACTTTACTGGTGTCGTACAAGAGTGGCCGTCGTCACGCTGACGCAGACTGCCTCTCCCGGATTCCTCTTGCGACTACTGACTGCGATGCTGAGAAATTTGACGACTGCCTTGCTGCTGTTACAAGCACTTTCCCCAACGCGGCTGATTTCCAGAGAGAACAACGCAACGATCTCAACTTGGATCCTCTTTTTGCCGCCGCACGTGCCTCCCAACACAGCGGTCGCTTTACTGTCCGAGACAAGTTGCTCTATAAAACTAACTACACCAGACCTGGAGCACGTTTTCTTCTAGTTGTCCCCGAGAGCCTTCGCTCCGATGTTCTACGTGCCATGCATGACGATGCGACGTCCGGTCACTTCGGCTTTATTAGAACGCTGAACCGCACGCAGGAACGCTTTTACTGGCCCAAGATGTACGAAACGACGAAGCGTTACGTCGCTAGCTGCGAGACGTGCCAACGTCACAAGCGCCCGGCCACCGCTACACCAGGTCCCCTTCAGCCGTTAACACCACCCAGCACACCTTTTGAACAAGTGGGAATTGACATTATGGGTCCATTTCCGTTATCTAACAATAAGAAGCGTTGGATAATCGTCTGCGTAGATCATCTTACGCGGTATGCCGAAACCGCAGCTATTCCCTCTTCTACCGCTGCATCCGTGGCGGACTTCTTGCTTCACTCCGTGGTCCTTCGCCATGGCCCACCGCGTGTTATTATCAGCGACCGTGGCCGCCAGTTCACTGCCAATGCCGTTGAAGAATTACTACGCATGTGCACGGCACAGTTCCGTCATTCCACATCGTATCACCCACAGACGAATGGCCTCGTTGAACGGACAAACAGAACGCTGACCAACATGCTTGCCATGTACGTTTCTTCCAATCACAAGAACTGGGATGAAGTGCTGCCTTTTATCACGTACGCGTACAACACGGCAAAACATGAAACAACGAACTTCAGCCCATTTTATCTGTTGTACGCCAGGTTGCCACTAAGCCCTCTAGACACTTTCTTACCCTTCATTCTTCACAATGACGACTCTGTATCAAACACCCTGTGCCTCGCGGAAGAAGTCCGTCGAATCGCTCGTCTTCGTACTTTGGCCTCTCAACGTCGTTCGAAGGAACGATACGACGACCGTCACGAACCGGTTTTATTCAAAAAAGGTGACTTGGTGTTACTTTGGACACCGCAACGCAAGCGTGGATTGTGTCAAAAGCTTCTGTCACGATATTCAGGCCCATTTGTAGTTTTGCAGCGTCTAAGCCAGCTCACTTACGTAATAGCTCGTCTTTTGTCCAATGGTCGACGATCGAGCAGAACGCAGCTCACTCACGTTGCTCGCCTGAAACGTTTCTACCTTCCTTGTGCATCATAACTCGCCCTACGGGCTTCGTCTGCTTGCGAGGGAATGTAACAGACTAGAAAAAGGTAGAGGAAGAGAAGCAGAGGAAGACGAAGAGTCTTGGCACGATCGCAGTGTGCTGCCGCAAACGACCATCGTTCACCTCCTGTAAATAAAACCATCTTATCACAGCTCGCTGTTACAATATTGTGCTGTTCCTAAAACAATGCTTAATAAATGGTCAACTACCTCTCTAAGGACACGTCTCACTTTCGTGTTGTACCTATTCCAATATAGGGAGCCACGTTTTTTTTAAGTGCACCCTGCCATAACAGGCTAAAGTAACTAACCGTATGATAAAACAAAATATAAGTTTAACGCTGTTTGCAGCCCGTATGTGCAAACTGTTTCTGGATGTGCTGCTGCATAAAATTGAGACACGATAATAATAATATTTAGGATTTGTTGTCCCAAAACCACTAGACGATTATGAGAGACGCCGTATTGGAGGGCACTGAAAATTTCGAACACCTGGGGTTCTTGATCATGCACCTAAATCTAAATACATGGGCCTCGACCAATTTCGGCTCCATATAAAATGCAGCCACCGCAAAAATATGGTATGAAACTAACGTTCCCCCTAAGGCGAAACGTGTTTCAAACAGGCAGCAAGTCAAGATGCAGAGGCTTGATCAGAGGATGCGCATACTATCCCACTCAGGTTCAGAGGTTGACAAGTCAAGCTTCATGGAAACTGGCTGCCATTAGTAGATATTTTGTGTCACCCTCTTTCTCTCTGGCAACTCCATTGAAGGGCGTTGGAGGCTTGAACAGTTGGACTTCAATAATCATCAGCAAGTGCGCTTTCCCAGACAGAGGCAATGAACATATTGCGATTCGTCTTACACAAACAGCCACCTATAGCATGGCCTAAATTTTATTTGTGGAAATCAATGTTCTTCTACCATAGGTATATGTTAAAACAAAACGGACGCCGCCTAATATATTCCTGAAAACAACTTTGCACCTTCACATGTATTAGTAAAGTCGGTAGAATAGCTTTGCAGAAGCACTAGACTACTGCTTTACGTAGACAAACAATGCGAATGTTTTTCAGGACTCTTTCGTAACACACTTGCTGTAGATGATTTTGCAAGCAAACGTAGTTACATAGTATGCTTCCTAAATGCTGCGCAATACAAGGAATCAGTTGTCGCAGAACGATCTTGGAAACTATTTTCGCTAAACAGACAATTCTTAGGGATTTCGCACATTGACTCATCATATGATTAATAATTATGACGTAGTCATGGGCTACAGAATTTAGATAAACTAAGGTTACTCAACGTGTAGCTAAACCTAAAATACAGGGGCATCTAGTAATTTGCCTTCATTGAATTGTGTTCACAACGACAGGATGAGAACGTGTGTATTTCAGGTGAGGTGCCGAAATCATAACCATTCTAGCACCACAGTAGATAAACTGCTAGGCAAATGACCCCCACCATTCAATGAGAATAACTCAAGGGCACCGCCATCGAATGGACAAAATGGGGCAACAGAAAAATTTATTTCAATACTCTCCACGCGTGACATTGTATATTTATTGGAATACTGCGGATGTTTTCATAAAAACATATATAAACAATACAAAAACATCATTAGCGTTAAGGGGACCTGGACGAAAGGTCAGGATGTCTGTCTCCCAATCACACTAGTAATGTTATCCTAATAAGGTCAATACCAGCTAGGGCAACTTTCCGTCTTTTCAACTGTTTTCAAAATCGACAGGCGCTGCATTTTTTTAAATGAACAAAGAACTATACGGCGAAATTGCTGCTATTTCTGTCGATACCAACAACGTAACTCTAGTAAGGTACTTGTCCGCCGTGAATAAGAACACGCCAGCGTTACGACCTCTCTTCTTACTGTGAAATTATTTATTTTTTGTGAGTTCCAACCGCTTTTCTTCGACTAGTTTTCGTCTTCGCACTAAAGTTTTCATTTTGCCAACCTCAAAGCCGTGAAATCCGTAGGCGGACAGGTTTCGGAATATATGGCTATATAGCAGTTCAACTTATTTCCGGTTTGGTGGGGAACTCGTTCATCAAGCTTCAAAACGTCCAAGCCGCGTTCCCGATTTCACTCTAGACGAGGATTTGCACCGGAGGTTTTACATTCAACGATTTCATGGTTGCTTCTTGGCGTCGTGCGTTTTTGAACCAACGCTCTTCTAACGCTCTTCTTGCGCACCTATGCTATTCAGGCACATCGGTGAACAAAACCGGAAGTCACCAAGGGTCTGTGTTTGTAAACAGTGAATGGGTCTATACAGCAGTACTGCATAGAATTCTCAACATCGAACACGTCACAAACTGCATTAGAAAAAAAGAAAAGGAAAATAGACTGATAGCTCTCAACGACTACACAAACACTGTTCCTGTCTTGAGGATGCGTACGCCCCATCAGAGTGTGGAGGTATTATATCGGCTCTGTCCTGAGCGAAATGAGAAGAAGGCCACTTGATAGGCTTTGAAGAGCACGCAGTTGGGCAACTTACTTATTTGAACAGCGGGCGCACCCTGGGCAGCCTCTTTTTAATTTCCTGCGCGGCTAAAAACTGACATGCTAAAATAAAACCAGCTATGCGTTTGTAGTAATAAGCCTGCATAAATTGAGAAGTGGGGAGGCATTACTTGGTCTCTTTGGTTACTTTTTTTTTCTTCCGTTGTTTTTTTTGTCATTCTGTTTTTTCTATCTTTGTAATAATTGCGTGTAATAAAATATTTTATTTACTTCTGTAATCTCATTATGTGTCTATGTCTTTGTCGCTGTTCGTAATTTTTTTGCTATTCCTTTTTTTCTTTATCACTTTCTCTTTCACGCTTTTTTCCCCTCTCTACCTTGCTAGTCGGCGAACGCTATTTTTTGCGTGGTAATATATTTTGTTTTTTTTTTACTTGTTTACTTTCGGTAAAGTTATTGCAGTTTATGTTACGTATATTTCTAAATGGGGCCAACTCTAACCTTTGGCTATGGAAACATACAGTGTACCATAAAAAAAATCATCTATTCTCTCATATTTCCCTCTTTTTCAACCTCATATATCGCCTGCCGAGAGACATGGAAGATTCTACGCATCACAAAAGTTTCAAGTATCCCGCAACGTGATAGCGAACACGTGACTGAGTGAGGTTTTAATGTGCATTCAGCAGGGCCGTTAACAGACTGTTGAACACTAGAAAGAAAATGAAAAATACCTTGCCTGTTCTGTCCCACCACTACGTTCCTGGAAATCCGCAACCATGAAGTTTTCTTGGCAATAGCAGACAAGTGGCCCGTTATCAGGCTTGTGGTGTTGCAATCTCTGGACTTCTTAAATTGCAAGGGCATAGGAGCCACCGTTCCTTCTTTCGAATTATCTTAAGTACGCCAGCGCCACAGAGTGAATGGAGGAATCGAAGAAAGTGCAGTAGTAATGAATAAACACGAACGCAGGCACTCAACAAAATGGACTGGGCCTTTCCGTAGGTGCGTGGCGTTCTCGAATCCTATTTTCCAGTGAGCAATTAATCTGGACAAGCTCACTCGGAGCTCGCCTTGGACCAGGTCGTTCAATCGATACTTCCTCGCACAAATCGTGTGAACCGGGATATTGGGGCTGAAGTGAAAGTGTCGGTCAGTTTTTTTTTCTGACTATTGCCTAAAAGAAAAAGTTAAGCACAAGAGAAGCTAGATGCACGAATGGTAAATACAGAGCTAAGTAACATTTCGTTTTTGCCTAGCCGGGTTTGTAAAAAACAGAATGTTCCTGAAGTGGTTTTGCTGTCCTCCGCGCGTTCTGCGAAGACAATAATGTTTTAAGGTGACTTTATTTTACAAAAAAGAACTCGCTGACGGTTGTTTTTTTAAAGCTGTATCTACTGTAAGGAACAACGTAAACGGGCAAGGTAATAATAAATCTTTTTGAATAAGAAGCCATTTTTTAACCAAAATAAGTACCGAGCCGCAGCTCTGCCGGTCACCTTTGGTCTAATATAGATATGATGTGTAAACAAGCTTTCATCTGAACTACACATATCATTATTTTCTGAGATTGCGCTGACTGAAACTTCGCGCTATAACAAGACACAACAAGCAAATACAGGTTTACAGTTTAAAGCACATAGAGCAGCTGAACGTGCTTAGTTTAACGTATAATGAAGCATGTGTATATGAAGAATGAGTCTTATTAAGACAGCTAACTAGCGAGTGTTCATCGGGTAAAAAAAAAATCTGGCGCCTTAAAGCTATCAGTGCGATGATGCCCTTGTATATAAAGATTCGGAAAGTTACACGAAGATGTCAGGTCATTCGTTTTTTTTGTTTTTTAGGGCTATTGTGGATGCTTGTGGTTTCGGTTGTAGAAGGTACACGGCTAAACAATACGTGGAGGTACCTCCACGTATTCATTAGGTAATTGTTATCAAATTTTGTCAATGTTGCGCACTGGTCTACAGCAACCGTACCAGAAGCAGTCTGATCCATTTGTCCAATAGGTTACTTGCTAAAGGTTTTGTACACTGATACTTTTCAAAATACCACTACTCTTGTGTCGCCATTTATTGCGTTTGATAGTACGTCAAACAAGCAGCTCAACATCAAAAGTCCTAATAGTTATTTAACACAAACCTCATACGAAAAATGCACTCTACGCACCACTACAGCATTGTACCAATGAGCAACATTTGCCTCTGGTGCATACTTGTGTACTTTTTCATGAAGTGGTAAGAATGTTCACTTGATGAACTCGGGCTTGCTTTTCTATTAGTAGATAGATTGTTCTTGGTTTGCTTTTGTTTTTACCTATTTGCATTCGTACGCCTTCAACTTTCGTATGCGCATGTAAACTACATTTGTAAAACACTCCATTTCGTTTTCACGACATAGCGACAAAACCTGTCTATACGTTCGGTATAAATAGCGTCATCACCCACGAACTTGTTACAACATTCATGACGAGGTAAATTCTGGATACCAGTGCCCATTTTAGGTAATAGTCCTAACAGTAAAAAAATTTATTATCTGAGATTGAGTATCGAAATATGGCGCATCGCATTAAATAATTTTTAGGAACTAGGTGGCGTGTTCTCGATGACTGAAAGAGTGAAACCTAACCGCATACTCGAATATATCAGCCAAAGTTTTCATCAACCTTGGTGCCAGTACCATACAATGACTCCGACCACAACGGTGCGTGTTTGATGATTGACATCTTAGTGTAATGGTAATACTGTTCCACCCGAAAACCAAATGCCAAAACTCTCCAGACCTTGATGTAAAAAAAAACAGCGGGTGGTTTGTTAAGTGGTCGTCAATCATTACAATAATTTTCACTGCACACGGTACATACTGAGTATAATACGACAGTCAGGTAAATATTTTCCTCTTTGAAGTCTGAAAAAATTGCCTATTAGCTTTAGTAGCTTTCTATGCATGTCATAACGTGGCATTGTTTCAGTGGGGACCATGTTTCGCAGAGTTTTACCGAGTTCACATTTGATATCGCGTGATATTTTATTAAATAGGTATTAAATATAGAAAACTAACAATGAGCTGCTGCTACTTAAAGCAGAGAGTTTTTATTGACCAATAAACACCAGAAACAACAAGACCGCACCGCATTGTATCGAAGCACTGTTACGAGATGCATAGATTCCGATACCCTACCACGTGTGCTGTCCCATGGATGCACCTGCGTTCTAATTACATCTGGATTGCATGCAGTGTGGGAAGGCTAAATTGTTACATAGATCAGGCATGACCACATACTCTTAACCACATTCGCATCACTCGCCTCCAGATAGCCGACTGTTCCTCGAAAACTTCTCCTGCTGCGTTGATTCAATGCATCTTTAGGGCACTGACAGCTCGTCTACATCTAGTGTTCTTGACAGGCCGCTTTGAGGGAATACCAAGACACACAGAACCTAGCGTCACCCGGACGCAACAAAGCAGTCAAAAGAGCTGTGGCGATAAATAATTGCCGCGTTTTCTTGCTTCACGGCGCACAACGACACGCACATGCGCCTTGTAGCACACCAGTTAGTGTAGCGAAACAAGTCTTTCATTCTGGCTACTTTCGCTGCATTAACCAAAACCATATATTTTGTGCTGTTTTGTTGTAGAATTGAACGCTTAATTGCGTACCGCCTAGCTTCACCGCGAGAGCTGCAGACGTGCCTATTGGGCAACATCGATAGAAGGGACTCAGGCAAAACAGTTTTCCTGCGATCGCACTGTTTAGCAACTACAAATACCTAGAGCTGCAAACTGCCCAACTGTATTCAGCACACAAGTGTACTCCGGGCAGGCAAAGCTACCAGGTTTGGTACCCACGGTTGACGAGTTGCCTTTTTGTCAACTTTACGCCATAGTTATATCTGACCTAATGCAGTGCAGTTAGAGTGCAAATGACGTCCCGCCTGAATTAAATATGTTGTTGACACTTTCACTCACAAGGTTTTTCGAAAAACTAAGGCCTCATGAATAAAAGATTATATCTTATGTGTAAAATACAGCACCACGATATGATTATGAGAGACGTCGTGGTGGAGGGCTCAGAAAATGTTAACAATCTGGCGTTCCGCAACGTGTAGTGACATGTCACAGTACATAGACATCTACCCTTTCACCTCCATCAAAATACGATGGCCGCTGCCGAGATTGAACCCGCGACCTTCGGACCAGTAGCCGATCACCAAAACCACCACTCCACCACGGTGTACGTTAGTTGGATACGTCACGACAAGAAAGACAGATCGGCCAATGAACCAGTAGCAAGACCCGCGCATGAAGGCTCTCATGGGAGTTCAAGGAAGTAGCGATGATCCGCCCATAAAAGACACAACAGCACCGAGACCCGGGCAGGCAGCAGAGACTATATATAGGCGAAAGTAAAAGGAATAACGGGCAGCAGCTGTGGCGTGCTCATCGATCAACGTACCGACACGCTGGTAGCTGTAAGACGCTGATGAGGCTTTTTGCTACAGGCAAACGCCAACGGTGGTACATCCTGTCTAGGGGGTGTGGTTTGTTAGGGAGCGCTCCTTGCAACAACGATCCTTGTTAGCAGCCAACTTTTGTCCTCACTTCTGACGATGCACACCTCAGAAAAGAACGCCGAGAAAAAGAGAACACGAGCGTGTTGTTGGCAGCGAAAGAATCGCGGATATAGCTCGTAATGATACCAGCTGCCAATACTGGAACAGTGTATCAGGTGCATATCATAGTTTCACCTCAAGGAGCACGTAGGCATCGAGCCGACCGCATGGCAAGGACCGTATCACGTGGTTTTGATGGCGTGGATAGTGTCGGTGTTTTGGTAATAGAATCCTTGATGAAAAAGTAGGCGCCGTGCCCTTGTGGTGCTGTACGAGAATGAAACGAGACGAAAATATTTCAAGGACTTGAAGAGACGTTCGGGCTGAAGCGTGTTTATACATTCTAAAAAGCGTTACAACAAAATTTGCTGACACCCCCACGTGTATAGTCACGTGGTCTGAGAGAGAGAGGGAGAGAGAGAGGGAGTCACGCATGACGTCATACGCCCACCCAAAGATGATCGAGGGAGGAAAGCTCTGCCTGGCATTGAATGATCATCGCTGTGCGCCAATGTACTGGTTGCTTCGTTCCAAAAGGGAACCAGTAACCTAGGCCGAGTATGTATGTACTCCGAGAATATACACAGAAATGTTGTGGTGCAAAGAAATAAAAAATAAAAAAAACGCTTTTCCGTGGGCTAGAAGAGAACAAGTATCCACAGTGCACCATCTCTAATGCTTTCGCATGGATGCAGCTGGTGCCGTTTAAAATCTTCGGTTGATTTAGTAGAGTCATCTTCGCGAATCTCTCGGAAGCGCTGTTATGCGCATTCGGCGGAAAACATAGATTTTGTTGGCGCTTCCAAGGGGTACAAATTGGGGCATTCAAGCACGAGTGCCTGTGTATCGCATACCTATTCGATTCGCGTTGCTGTAAAGCGTTGTTTTGTAGCGCATGTAGTTTTGTAGAATTATACGTCAGTACTTTTGCTCTGCGCCATTGATCGCACAATTCGTAAACCAACCTGCGCGAACCGGGAACAAACGTTCGAAATTGTGCATGTGCTGCTGAATGTGTTTGCTCGATACAGCGCAATGTTCAGCGTCACAGTATTGTTCCCGGTCTTTTTTTTTTTTGGAGAACGCAATGCACTTATGGTAGGGACGAAATCACAGTATACGTTATTGTGACCAAGACAGCTTCACTTTTTTAAACATTTTGGATGCGGCTTTTATCACTTGGGCTCGACATCAGGATGCCACTTTAGTTCGGCCTAAGGCCGCGTTCACACTGAGCATTCCGGCCGCCGAAAGTGCTCCGAATCCGGTTCGGCGGCGGCGAGATCCGCCGAAAGGGCCCTCTCCGCGCCGATCGCTCTCGGACCAATTTTTGCGGCATCTGCCGCCGAATCGGTCACAGCGGGCCAATAGGAGCGCTAGTCAAAGAATTTTGAAAAATGGCGGCCAAGTTCTACTCACTTGTTATGCTGCAGTGCACGTAACTGAATGTTGAAAACAACGAGAGTTTAACCTACTCTGTGCCTACTTCGCCTCCGTATTTCGTGAAAGGGATGACCGAGCTTGCTGTTGGCATAACCGAGCTTGTTGCGGTATTGTAGAGCAAAACGAACCCACCAACGCCGCTGGCGTCGGTGGTTTTTCTGCTCTTCATGCATTACAAGACAGCCACTTGCCAGCAAAGTAAGCAGTACTGTCTTTTCTTGCTTCTTGCGTACGAGAATCGTCGAAGTATACACCACCGGATAGCGTAGTAGCGTTTGCGAGCCGCGACAACAACCGGGTGACAGCGCATCCATCCCGCGTTCGGCCCGTGGTAGATGGCATATTCGGCGGCGCGGGGCGCGTCCAGTGCGAAAGACGCTGTGTTTTGGCGGCAGAGGAATTTCAGTCGCTGTATAAAGCGGATGTTTCAGTGTGAACTAGACATAACTCCGGAGATAACGTTCTCGCCATGGTGGCCTGGTGGCTAATGTATTCGCCTGCTGACCTTCAAGTCGCGAGATCGAATTCGCGTCACGGAGGCCGGATTTTCGATGGAGGCGAAAATGCTTGAGGCGCGTGTTTTTAAAGTTAAATACATGTTAAAGAACCCACGGTGGCCGACATTTGGAGTCGGCTTCATTATGGCGTTTCTGACTATATTATGCTGCTTTTGAGACTTTGAACACCAGCTACTATTATCATCCAGATATAACACAAACCAAGATACCTATTGCCACTCAGGGCAAGCATAGCTAACTGTGAATGAAACCACAACGAAGAAACGAGATTTCACCTACAAAACGTCTTAGGTGAACGCATAACCGACTATTTCACGTTTTAGGGGTGAAGCTTTTTATAGCGGCACCCATTTGTCCCGCGTAGCCGTTGTAGTGTGTAACAAATATAACATTTTGATCTCCAAGGTGGTGCCTGTGAGATATTTCTTCTGTGCGTTGTTGAACAATAAAAGATAGTGCTCAATGTACATGCCAATGGCTGCTAATGGGGAATGAGAGACAGGAGCATTCGGCTTTTAGTTAACGCGCATGCTGCAATCTCTATTAGCAGCCATTTGCATGTACATTGAGCACTATCTGACAAAAAATGGTTGCTACGTTATACTAGTTGCGTGTAACCTCCTTAGTTTTAGAAAGGTTTAGCGAGCGTTGAGCCGCAGTGCCATGAATACAATGAACTAGTATATACTATCCACTCGAGGTGGTTAAAGGTGGGAAGTAGATACAAAGCGCAAGCCGTAAGTAAGTAAAAGCCGAACTCTCCTGTCTCTAATTTCGCATTAGCACAGCCATTGGCATGTACATTGAGCACTATCTGACAGGAAAACGTTGCTACATTATACTCGCTGGGTGTAACCTCCTTGGTTTTAGAAAGGTTTAGCGAGCGTTGGGCCGCAGTGCCATGATTACAGTGAACTAGTATATATACCATGAACTCGAGGTGGTTAAAGGTGGGCAGTACACCCGGAGCGCAAGCCATAAGAAAGTGTGCGTGTGCCACCTCTCGTTTAGTCCTTGGAATATCCGCTGGATGGCGGTGCTTCTGTATGGGGAAGCGACGACCTTGGCAAAAGGGGTGGATGACATGCGCACCGTGTCCCCCCAGGTGCAAATTGTAGTATGCACAGTACCGGAAGTACCAGTACGCAACGTCAACCTGCAAAGAGCGGTTGTC
The DNA here is from genome assembly GCF_013339725.1 of Rhipicephalus microplus. Classification (NCBI taxonomy): domain Eukaryota; kingdom Metazoa; phylum Arthropoda; class Arachnida; order Ixodida; family Ixodidae; genus Rhipicephalus; species Rhipicephalus microplus. Next base: position 18,382 of record NW_023613196.1, read on the forward strand.
GACGCAAACAAAGAGATATGGCGAATTAGTCGAGAGAGGGGTTTCGAGGTAGTGGATTTAAACAGGGAAGTGCACAGGTGGGGTGGATTCCAAAGAGACAAGATTCATTTCGATAAGAGGCTTGGACACGAGGTGGGCTGGCGACTGGCAGGACGCGCAGTAGCTTTTTTGGGGGGCTCACGGGCCCTTCGGAGTCCGGGGTAGCTCGTAACAGGGAAAACAACCAGGAGGACGCTTTGACAGGTAGAATTGCGAAAAACCAGAAAAAAGGTAAAAGAAAAAGGAAAAAGGCGCGTGTTGCAATTAGTTACATAAACATGCAGGGTGGCAGAAAGAAGGCAAAATGGTTAGAGATTGAGGAGCAGTTAAACAAAGAACAGATAGGCGTGTATGCGGTTACAGAAACACACCTTAGAGACTTGGAAGAGCCACCACATATTAAAAATTATGTTTGGGAAGGGTGTAACAGGACCATATCGGAAAGGAAAGGTGGGGGTGTAGGAATGCTAATTCACCGCGGAGCCAAATGGGTTAGAGTAAAACAGACGTGTTCAGAGCACCTCTGGGTTCTGGGCACAGTAGGTGGAAAGGAAACGTGGCTAGGGGTAGCCTACTTGTGGACGGGGAATAACTGCAGAGAAAAGAATCAGGAGATAGTGGATTGCATGAGTGCGGATATTAAGGAATTTGGTAATGGGGCCGAAATCATCCTTCTAGGGGACATGAATGCCCACATACATGACCTTGACGGATATTCAGACACCAATGGGAAGTTATTACTAGATCTTTGCGAGCAACATAGTCTGGAGATAGTTAACACGGGGCCTAAATGTGACGGCCAGATCACATGGGAAGTCGGAAACAAGCAATCAAGTATTGATTATTGTCTCATGACTGAAGGAATTTACCACAAACTGACAGAAATAAGGATAGACGAGGAAGGCATTAACAGCTTGGGTAGTGATCATAAACGAATAACATTACAAATGGGATACGAAACTAAAAATATGAGCATGGAATCAAAGTCTGGCAGCTCGTATTTAAATGACAAACAAATAATAAATATAGCCGCAAGAGTAGAGGAAGAAGTAGGCGAAATACCAGGCAAGGACTGGGAGTATAGTGAGCTGTTACATCTAATGACGAAGGAGATAGGGAAAGAGAAGAAAACTGTTTGCTGGAAAGGAAAAAGGAAGCCAAAAAGTTGGTGGAACAAGGAAATCCGGGAGGCGATCGAGAAGCGACGCGAAGCATCACGGGAGCATAGAAAGGCAAAAAAGGAGAAGCGGCCGCAGGACGAAGTAAAAAAAATATGGGAAATATATTTGGAGAAAAAATCCCTTGTACAGAAATTGGTAGAGGCAAAAATTAAAGGTGAAAGTGAACGCTGGATGACAGAGATACACGAAAAAAAGGAGGCCGCGCCTAGGATTTTTTGGAGCCACATAAAGGCGCTAGGTAGGAAGTCTGTCACAACGCAACAACATATTCTAGATGAAGGAGGAAATCAATTGGAAGGGTACGAAGCGCTAGGTTACATCCAAAAGGTAACAGCCGATTCGTTTCAAAAGAGCGTCCAGGGGATCTCCCCGGTGAGTAAAAGTGTGGCGGAGAAAGCAACAGAGAAAGAGCTAGTACTTGATAATTTCAACTGGAAAAAGGCCGAAGGAAAAATTCCAAAGCGCACTGCCGCGGGTTTAGATGGGATTCCCGTTAGCCTCATTAACGAACTAGGACATAACACTAAAGAAGCATTGTTAAAAGCAGTAGAAAAAAGCTTAAAGGACGGACAAATACCGGACAGTTGGCGACAAAGTAGAATGAACTTAATCTATAAAGGCAAGGGAGAAAAGGACAAGATTCGCTCGTATAGACCACTAACCATTACATCGGTACTATACAGGTTGGCGATGCAAGCAGTAAAAATGAAAATAGAAACATGGGCCGAACATAACGATATTTTGGGAGAACTTCAGAACGGATTTCGAGTCGACAGGCGGTTAGACGATAACCTGTTTGTTCTCACTCAGTGTATAGAAATATCTAAAATAGAGAATAGGCCCTTGTACGTGGCTTTTCTAGACATCACTGGGGCATACGACAACGTCAATCAGGAAATTTTGTGGGATATATTGAAAGGAATGGGCATGGGCGACGACTGTATACAGCTTTTGAGGGAGATATACCGAGAAAATACAGTTTGCATAGAGTGGGAAGGAATGCGTAGCAAAGAGAACGTTGAGGTTAGCAGGGGTCTGAGACAGGGATGTCCTTTGTCCCCACTGTTATTCATGCTGTACATGGTGAGTATGGAAAAAGCGCTAGAAGGTAGCAACATTGGTTTAATCTGTCACACAAACAGGGCGGCATGATGATTGAGCAGAAGCTTCCAGGTTTATTTTATGCGGACGATATCGTCTTATTTGCGGACAGTCGAGATGATATACAGCAGCTGGCGAATATATGCGGAAGGGAAGGTGAAGCTCTTGGACTAGGATTCAGTGTAACGAAGTGTGGATTGATGGTATTCAATGATCCCTGTGATCAGACGGTGTCCATACAAGGCCAGGAAATACCGAGGGTAAGTGAATACAAGTACCTTGGAGTATGGGTAAATGAGAGTGATAGATACATGGAGGTACAGGAAAAAGCCTCGGCAGCAAAAGGAAAGAGGAATGCGGCAATAATGAAGCACAGAGCGTTGTGGGGATACAATAGGTATGAGGTGCTTCGAGGTCTGTGGAAGGGTGTAATGGTTCCAGGGCTTACTTTTGGGAACTCAGTGGTGTGCATGAGGGCAGAGGTGCAATCGGGAATGGATGTAAATCAAAGGACTGTGGGACGCCTCGCGTTGGGTGCTCACGGGAAGACGACAAACGAGGCTGTAAAGGGCGATATGGGGTGGGCAGGTTTTGAGGCGAGGGAAGCGCAGAGCAAAATAAGGTTCGAAGAAAGGCTAAGAAATATGAAGGAGAGTAGATGGGCAGAGAAGGTGTTCCGTTATTTGTATAGGAAGAGCGTGGACACACAGTGGAGAAAAAGAACTAGAAGACTCACTAGTAAATATACGGCTGGTATTGTGAGCCATATGTCAACAAAGAGCGTTAAGGGAAAAGTCAGGGAGGCGGAGAGGATTTACTGGATGGCAGCTATGGAGAAAAAACCGGCTCTGAGTAACTACCGAAAGGGCAAAATGAAATAAGGAGGGAGGCATTTTACGATAATTCAAGGGGAAGCGCTTTACTGTTTGAAGCGAGATCGGGTTGCCTTAGAACGCGTAGTTATAAAGCAAGATTCAGTAAAGAAGAAGAACAATGCACATGCTGCGGGAAAGATAAGGAAACGGCGGAGCATGTTCTGATTGAATGTGGAGATATCCACCCAGGTGTACGTTTGGGCACGAGCCTACAGGAAGCCTTGGGTTTTAGGGACAACAATGGAAAGCTGAACACACCCGCGATTGAAATAAGTAAGAGACGGTTGGAGTATTGGTGGCAGAAAATTAGAGAGAAAGGACAAAATAAATATTGGAAAAATAAAATATGGACAGTGTGCCGTAAATGGCAGAGAACTTAAGGTGAAAATTTACCTTTTTCCATTAAGATAGAATTTATCGAAGTAGAGGCATTAGGCCAACATAAAAAAAAAGAAAAAAGTTTTTTTTTTGTCGAGCCTGGTGACATACTTGTCACCACCCCGTTATAAAGGGGACGCTCATAGCATCCATCCATCCATCCGAATATATGATAAAAAGATGCGAGATGGTGGTAGTTGGAGTGTTGAATAGATGGACGATTGGACACACAGACAGATGCATGGACGGACGCATGAATGGACGCAGGGGCGGATGAATGGACGAACGCAGGGACGGACGCATGAACAGACGCACGCAGGGACGGGCGGATGGACACATGGACGGTCACACAGACGGACGCATGGACAGACGGAAGCAAGAAAGAATGGACGGACGAATGCTTCGCCCCACTCTCCATCATTGACTCCGTGGATATGCTGCCAATTTTTTAACAAGCTGTGCCCGCTGATCGCGTCGTACCGCGGGATCTGAATGCCCGAGGACTTCAAGGCTATCGTCATGGTGCCAGCGAGGAGTTATTTTGAGTACCACGATAGGTTACTAAGAACACAATTGAAAGACTTCATAGAGAAACTGGGAAATCTGTGTGTGCAGCGAGGCAAGCAGGAGCTATCCGCAGTCACCGTAGCTCGCTGAGAAATGCTTCTCATTAAAAAAGCATTTCTCAGCGAGCTACGGTGACTTTTGCCCCGTATCTATCTATCTATCTATCTATCTATCTATCTATCTATCTATCTATCTATCTATCTATCTATCTATCTATCTATTTATCTATTTATCTATGTATCTATCTATCTATCTTTCTATCTATCTATCTATCTATCTATCTATCTATCTATATATCTATCTATCTATCTATCTATCTATCGCATAACATGCTTGTATGTAGAACATATTTGACTAGTCATAACATGAAAATCATGACATCTAAGTCACTTATGTCATGATTTACATTTCATAGTCCTGCAGCTCTTGCGGTAGTTTCGTTCGCATGGCATGTTGCAAAACTGGTATGGTATGGCATGATTGCATGGCGAACACAAGCGACAGACCCTAACATAAAAATCATGACATGCGTGTCATGTAACAACATGACTACATGCTACGCTCATGATGCGCTCGCGGCCGTTACGCTAGCGTGATGTATACCAAATTCGTTATTACAGTACGTGAATGGATAACGAAGTTATGTGAATGGTGCAAACATGATAAACATGAGATGCGTATCATGTAACAACATGACTACATGCTATGTTCATGATGTGGTCGCGGCCGTTTCTCTAGCTTCACATGTGCCAAACTCGGTATTACGCAACGCGAACGGACAACATAGGTAAATGACACACCCAAACACGATAATCACGACATGCGTGTCAGGTAACAACATGACTATATGACACACTAATGATGCGCTCGCGGCTATTTCGGTAGCTTCACATATACCAAATTTGGTGTTACGTGACGTCATTATCATCATCATCGTCATAAGCCTGACTACGTCCACTGCAGGACAAAGGCCTCTCCAATGTTCCACCAGTCAACTCGGTCCTGTGCTTGCTGCTGCCAATTTATACCCGACAACTTCCTAATCTCATCTGCCCACCTAACGTTCTGTCTCCCCCTGACCCGCTTGCCTTCTCTGGGAATCCAGCTCATCATCATCATCAGCCTGACTACGTCCAGTGTAGGACAAAGGTCTCTCCCATGTTCCGCCAGTTAACCCGGTCCTGTTAGTGAGCCACTTAGTGAACGGTTTAGTGAGCACTGAGTCTCTGCCCTAGGCCGTAATGTTTCTGCTCCAAACCACTGTATGCTATTTCAAAACATGAACACTTGGTGAAATACCGAACAATCTTTTACTTTCCCACAGTTGCAGTAAGCTGCACAAAGCCTACACGTCTGTCATAACCGAATATATATATATATATATATATATATATATATATATATATATATATATATATATATATATATATATATATATATATATATATATACACCTATGGAACTGGAAACCTCTCATCACAATATACATTAGCGCAACCACAAATCCTAAACACGCGTACACCCTAAGCCGAAATTCGGCAAAGTTGGACTAACTGCAGTCGTTAAACCAACAGACGAACGGTTCGTCCAAGAGGGACTAATTGCGTGACAGTGCGTGTCGTGAGCAAACGCCCGGCAATGATGGGACCAACGGGGAGGACAACTGCGCCGCGATTGCCTCCTGTCGATGCTGCACTGCAATGCTCGGCGTGGTCGGCGATCATGAAAACAAGTTATATAGGCTGTACGCCACTGTGAAAGCGAAGCACTGTGAAACGAATAGAAGAGGTTATGAGAGGCAAGTAGTACAACACGCAGTCAGTGCACACAGCAAGTGCCTTCGCGTTTCAACAATGCCGGCATGGGCGGGCCGAAACCAAGTGATATTGCCGAACACGGGCAATGTGAATAACTCGCTTCAATGTGCTGAATTAGTTCGAACTACGATGAACACTGACAACGCTAATAAAGGTGAGCTGTTCATCAGTGATCGTGTACCCACACAGTGACCACAACTTCAAAGCGATATATAGAAAAAGTAGGCTTCGTACGTCATCGGTATCAAGCTGGCTGCCGGTGTGAGTGCATTGCCGGCACAAGCGAAGGAAACGACGCGTACAAATACACAGAAAATGTAGCTCAGACAAACTTATGTCTTTTTCTCCACGCGACAATTGTTATCGAAAATACAGCATGTAGGCAATCACGGATACGACTAATCGTGCGGCCGGCGGTACACAGGGAGCGACTTACCAGCACGATTAAACAACCATGCCTGCGAACGGTCTCGTCGCTGTAAGTATACAGATATCTACATCACTCGGTAAGACACCGCGAATATGGGACACTTACCTATTGTTCATTTGTGACTATAAATAATTGACGACGAAAATTCCACGCGAGCCGCATGTTGCGATCGCCGGTGGGCGTTTAGCCGTACTCGTCGTAAGCCTAGCGACGCCGTCGGCAAGCCGACACGGTATGGCATCGGCGAGGCGGCTGGCTGCTTCACCGGCTTTCCCGCATAAGCGCCGCTGCTATGTTTGTGTGTGCGGACTCGTGCGCCAGCACTGCGAACGCTGGTTTGGCCGACATGATCGAATGTCAACTGATAATTCGTATTCTCGGGCTGGAGGCATGTTGAAGATTAGATGGATCCACATTAAAAGATCGGTGCGCATCGGTGCTACGAATTAGCCCATGTAAATTTTCGCGTTACGGTGTCAATGTTTATTGTTTTCTTAAGCCGAGTAAAAGTCGCCCACTGGCACTAGATGGGAGGTCTAAATACTGTGCAATATATACCCGATAGTCTGTTCTCTGTAGTATAGCGCGAGAAGTCAGTGTTTCAGGTGTTTTACTTTGAAGTGATAGTGCATATGTATATGTGTGTGTGTGTTGCATGAAAAACATACTATGTTCTTCAATGCTGATTAAATTGGAATAAACATAATTTACACTCCACAAACGCAGTGTCACCATTTTTTCGCCATTGGTCCAGACGTTTCCACTGTTAGTCCAACTGGAACATTCTAGTGGGACCAACATTTAAACCAAGTGGAGTAAGTGCTTGGGGTAACAGCTGAACTGTTGCAGTTACTCTCGCAGTTAGTCCGAAATTGGTTCAAAATCTGTGGCAGCGCATTTAGTCCACTAAAGGACCAATGGCATACCCCAATTTAGTCCTTTTTGGCTCAGATTGTAGCTTAAGGGGCACAGAGTTTGGTTAAGGGTTCTTTTATGTGTGTTGGGTGTGTATGGGCAACAAGAAAGATATGTTGCAACACACACAACAGAAGTCTTCAAACTCGTGTACGAAGTCTAATCAAAAGCATGCCCAATAAACAAAATTAAGTGCGTCATCGGTGTAAAACTCGACGTGGTGTGTAATTTCGGTCAAGTGTCTCATATTCGGCACTTGCTATTTCACAGACTAAGCAAAATCAACATTTCAAAAATATTTCACCATTATTGCCTAGCCATGAGCATCGAAATGGTTATACGCATACCTACATATTTGTCAAAAAGGGCAGAAAAATTTGGTCTAGATACATTTAGGGTGTCCAGTTAGTTACCCTTAATGATCAGTGGTTATCCTGTCTACGCGCTACATGCTTGGCCCATGTCCATTTTCTCTTCTTGATTTCAACTACGATATTCTTAACCCCCGTTTGTTCCCTAATCCACTCTACTCTCTTCTTGTCTCTTAAGGTTACACCTACCATTTTCTTTCAATTGCTCGCTGGGTCGTCCTCCATTTATGCTGAACCCTCTTTGTAAGTCTCCAGGTTTCTGCCAAGTACTAGCGAGGTGCAGCTGTTACATACGTTCTTGAGGGATATACCTGTCATGATTTGAGAGTGTTTGCCAAATGTGCTCCACCTATTCTTATTCTTCCAGTTACCTCAATCTCGTGGTTCGGCTCCATGGTTATTTCCTGCCCTAAGTAGACATAGTCTTTTACAACTTGAAGTGCACTATTACATATCGCAATGGTGAAGTCAATGGATGTCGAAGTATATGACAGGTGCGAACATCATAATTCTTACACGCGTGTCATGTAAGTACATGACAACATACCACTCTTATAGCGTGCTCGCGGCCGTTTCGCTAGCTCCACATATACTAAATTTGGTATCACGTGACGTGAATAGATGACGAAGGTAAACGACGCATCTAAACATGATAATCATAACACTGAAGTCTTGTATGGTATCATTTATCTCCACCTCGTAACTTTGTGCTCATTTTAAAGTGACATATCAACATTTCTCATTCGTGCTTCGCATATCATTAATTCCCACAATACGTAGAATCTGCCCATTTTTTCGTAATCTTTTATAACAAAAACCGTTGAAGAATGAATGCTACAAGCTCTGAAAATGCATATTCAATTTTTTTCTGAGTGTTGACACTTCAGTTTATTTTGTAAGAATACTGCTAGACGCACGCCGGTGTAGAGCAACCGTTAATTGGGCCTAACAGCACCGAGACAGCAACCAGCGGTTTTAGCAGCAGCTGCAGCAGAACGAGCCTCCGCCACAACAAACGTCTTCTCAGTCGTTCTTAGAGCCCGTATTTTTCACTACATTGACTCCCCGGTGCGAAAGGAGCCATCCTGGCGACCTTTGGCACAGACAGGACTGGTGGGTCGTAGTGAGGTTTTAGACACTTGACGTGCACAGTCTCGCGCCCGCGGTGCCGTTTATCTGTAGACGGCTGAATAGGTTCAACTATGTAGTTGACTGGTGAAGTCTGGCGCAGGATCCGGTGCGGACCGTCATACTTGGGTATGAACTTTGAGCAAAGGCCTGGGGCAGACAGACCATGATGATTGATTTGTGGGGTTTAACGTCCCAAAACCACCATATGATTATGAGAGACGCCGTAGTGGAGGGCTAGGAAATTTTGACCACCTGGGGTTCTTTAACATGCACCCAAATCTGAGCACACGGGCCTACAACATTTCCGCCTCCATCGCTGGGGCAGACCTTGGCACGCGGAACCACATGATTGCTCCAGGCGCGTATGACGAAGGAGATGAGCGTCGGTCATGCGAGTGCTTCTGGCGAGCCTGATCGTGCGTTGTTAGCGAACGTGCTAGCTGCCGACATTCTTCGGCATATGTGACGGCTTCGGCCAAAGTTGTCGATTCTGAAGGGTCTGGGTGGTACAGAAGGATAGTGTCCAAGAACGATGAAGGTTCCCGACAATAAAGAAGGAAGAATGGGGAGAATCCAGTTGTCAATTGAATTTCGCTATTGTAAGCGTAAGTAACGAATGGCAGTATGCGGTCCCAGTTCGTATGGTCATCAGAAACATACATGGAGAGCATGTCACCTAGCGTGCGATTGAATAGCTCGATCATCCCGTTGTTTTGGGGGTGGTATGCGGTCGTTGTTCGGTGCACGATGTTACATTCGCGTAGGAGGGCTTCTACAGCTTCCGACAAGAAAGAACGCCCACGGTCACTGAGAAGCTCGCGAGGGGCACCATGCCGAAGGACGAGGTTGTGCAGAATGAACAGGCCGACTTCACGCGCACTGACTTCGGGAAGCGCCAAAGTTTCGGTGTAGCGCGTAAGGTGGTCACGGCGACGATAACCCAGCGGTTTCCATTTGGTGTGTATGGTAGGGGACCGTACAAGTCGATTCCGATGCGGCTGAAAGGACGAGAAGGACAAGGCAGTGGCTGGAGTGGCCCTGTAGATGTGCGAGGGGAGCTCTTCCGGCGTTTTCACAAGGAACATGAATGGACGTACTTCCTAACAAAGCGGTACATTCCGCGCTAGTAATATCGAATTCGTAGGTGAGCATACGTCTTCACAACACCTGCGTGGGCGCATTGCGGATCCGCGTGGAAGGAGGCACAGACGTTAGAACGTAGGTGGCGAGGTATTACCAGCAACCATTTGCGGCCATCAGATAGGTAGTTTCGCTGGTACAGAAGACCGTCACGGATGGTAAAATGGCGAGCAGTTCGTCGAAGTAAACGGTTGTCGGTACGTGGAGACGTCTGAGACAGGTACTCTAAGAGAGACGCTATCCATGGATCCTGGCATTCCTGAGCAAACATGTCGGCCTGTTCAAGTGAAGAACATTCGCAGCTGGAAACAGACGCTGCAACATAATCGCGGGGAAGTGGCGAGCGAGAAAGAACGTCGGCGTCCGAATGCTTGCGGCCTGACCGATAAATTACACGAATATCGTAATCTTGGAGACGTAGTGCCCAGCGAGCTAGGCGACCAGATGGGTCTTTTAATGACGACAACCAACGCAATGCGTGGTGATCAGTCACGACGTCAAATGGGCAGCCATATACGTAAGGTCGGAACTTAGTGATCGCCCAAACAATGGCAAGGCATTCTTTCTCGGTGACTGAATAGTTCTTTCCCGCTTTAGTGAGGGTGCGACTAGCGTAGGACACAACATACTCATCGAAGCCAGATTTACGCAGAGCAAGAATAGCGCCGAGGCCAACTCCACTAGCGTCCGTATGGATTTCGGTTGGAGCGTCTTGATCAAAGTGGCGTAGGATAGGTGGTGATGTCAGAAGATAGCGTAAAGACGTGAATGCTTCGTCGCATGCTGGGGTCCACGCCGAGAGGTCTTGGTTGTCGGCAAGTAGCTGCGCTGGGGGTGCGACTATGGTGGCGAAATCGCGCACAAAACTGTGAAAATATGAGCAGAGCCCGATGAAGCTGCGGAGTTCTTTTAGTGTAGCCGGCCTGGGAAAGTCGGCGACAGCGCGAAGCTTGGCTGGATCAGGACGGACACCATGCTTGCTAACAACATGCCCTAAGATGATAAGCTGGCGGGCAGCGAAGTGGCATTTCTTCAAATTCAGCTGCAGTTCAGCGTTCGTAAAACAAGTCAGGACGCTTGCTCGACGGCTGACGTGGGAGTTCAAGTCCTTCGAAAAAACGACGACGTGATCCAAATAGCACAGGCATGTGTTCCATTTAAAGCCTCTAAGGATGTTGTTCATGAGACGCTCGAAGGTGGCAGGCGCATTACAAAGGCCGAATGGCATGACGTTAAACTCGTACAATACGTCAGGCGTTACAAACGCAGTCTTGGAGTGGTCGGCTTCATTCATAAGGACCTGCCAGTAGCCGGATCGAAGATCTAAAGAAGAAAAGAACTCTGATCCTTGCCGGCAATCGAGGGCGTCATCGATTCCGGGCAGCGGATAAACATATTTTCTGGTGATCTTGTTAAGACGCCTGTTCTCAACGCAAAATCTGATGCCGCCGTCCTTTTTTTTTTTCACCAGTACAATTGGAGAGGCCCAAGGGCTGTTTGAAGGTTTCATCACACCACGTCGAAGCATATCGTTCACTTGATCCTCAATGGCGCGGCGTTCAGCGTGAGAAACTCGACATGGGCGCTGGCGCAAAGGTGCATGGCTACCGGTGTCGATTTTGTGAACGATGGCAGACGTGCGACCTAAAGAAGGTTGGCTATGGTCAAATGGCATCTTGAAGCGATCGAGTAAAGCCAGGAGTTGGGTGCGCTGAGCAACGGGAAGTTTATGGTCAATTGATGGGGAGAAAACCTCCGGAGATGAAGTTGGGGTAGTATCAGAGGTAATGGTGTTTAGGTGAGATGATGACAAATCATCAGGCAGGTGACAGGATGAAACAGAATCAATTTCCTCAAGGTGACCGAGGAGTTCGCCACGGAATAATATGGCCGGGGAAGGAAGCGAGTTCGTTATATAAATGAAGCCACGTGAGTTTTCTACGGTGACAACTGCAAACGGGAGAAGGAAGCTTTTGCGAGAGCCGAAGTTGTCGGAGGGGATAAAGAGGGCGGTGACAGAAGGTGCGTCGTCGCAGAAGAGTGGCACATGAACACAAGATAGAGGAGGGATGTGAGTGTCCGCGGATACGGTGACTCGGGAAGATAGCGGCTTGAAAGAAGGTCCTTCAGACGTCGGCGCTTCGCATAGGGGCAGTTCACACATCGTCGACAACTCTAGTTCGGCACGCGCGCACAGTGAACCACGGCATGATGAGCGCAGAGGAAGTCCCAGCTTAAGATGATATCGTGTGAACATGGGGAAAACACAACGAATTCGACTACATACAAAATATTTTGGATGACCAGTCGAGCTGTGCACGCCGCAAAAGGTTGGATGTGATGCGCAGTGGCCGTGCGGAGAGAGACATCTGAAAGCGGCAGCGTAAGCTTCTTCAACTTGCGGCACAGTTCACCACTTAACACAGACACGGCAGCACCAGTATCAAAAAGCGCTTTCGTAGGTACACCATCATTATGCACAGTTGTTTCATTAGCAGGTAAAAACGGAGGCCTTGAAGGTTTAGATATATGCGCAGCTCTTGCCTCGGGAACTGCGATGGTCAGTTTTCCATTTGGGCGGGTGGTGATTGAGGAAGCATCCGAGAAATAGAGCGGCGCCGTGGTGAGGGCGACCGATTCCTGTCGAAGCCGCGGCGACGTGGCGGCGACTGATACGACGTGGGGTGGAACGAAAACGGCTGTGGTGGCTCTGCACGGTAAGAATCGTAAGTCGCCTCACCAGCAGTTGGGTTGGAATCCCGACGACGGCAGTAGCGTGCTACATGACCAGGAAGCTGGCAGAAATAGCAAATTGGCCTATTGTCTGCAGTGCGCCAAGCGTTTGTTGGTGGTGTGGGGTGGCGAACAGGAGGTGGGTGGCAACGGGTAGGAGGACTTGCTGCGTTGAGGGTAAGGGGCTGTTTAGCAATATCCGTGACGGTTGGTAGCGATGGCGGCGATCGTCTGGCGGCCTCAGCGTATGTGAGAAGGGCGGAGATAGGCGGAGGATTGTATGTGGGAGACAGGCCGTCAGAAACTTGCTCTTCGATTGCCTTGCGGAGCGTTGGGGTCAGCATGTGCTGACTGGTGGGGACGTACAGCACAAGACACAATTGGCGCGAAACTTTTTCTCGGACAAACTGCTGGATTTGCTGCATTAACGTAGTTTGTTCGGAGGAAACGGCGCCAATGGTTAATCCAGATATAGAGGTCGTGTCGAGGTCGGGACGTCGAGTAGAAATCCGCTCTCTCCGCAGCTCGTCGAAACTCTGACAGTGCTGAATAAGCTGGGCGACGGTATGCGGGTTTTTCGAAACGAGCATGTGAAAGGCATCGTCCTCGATACCTTTCATGATGTGCCGTATTTTGTCAGTGTCAGACATGTGGTAATCTATACCACGGCAGAGGTCCAAAACATCCTCAATATACGAGGTAAAGGTCTCGCCTGAGCACCTAGCGTGGCAGCGCAGGCGTTGTTCAGCGCGGAGCTTGCGAACAGCGGGTCGGCCAAAGACTTCTGCGAAGCGCGTCTTGAAGTTAGGCCAAGAGGGTATTTCTGCTTTGTGATTGTTAAACCACAGTTCTGCGACACCCGCGAGATAGAAATTGAGGTAAGCGAGCTTGTCTGTGTCACCCCACTTATTGTGGGCGCTTACCGCTTCATACTGCGACAGCCAGTCTTCGGCGTCTTGGTCGTCGGTCGTGTTGAAAATGACAGAATCTCGCTGTCGTGGCATTTCGGAACAGGTGACAGATGGGATTATCACTGCAGGGGGCTGGCTCATGTTGTCAGGCATCGACGAGGTGAGGGGCTGATGTAGAGTCCGGGAACGGAGTTCCAGCTTGAGACAACCAGCACTCTCCAACAAATGTAAGAATACTGCTAGACGCATGCCGGTGTAGAGCAACCGTTTATTGGGCCAAACAGCACCGAGACAGCAACAAGCGGTTTCAGCAGCAGCTGCAGCAGCACGAGCCTCCGCCACAACAAACGTCTTCTTCGTCGTTCTTAGAGCCCGTATTTGTCACTGCAATTTTTTTCTAGTTTACCAGGTATGAGAGGTCTCAATTCACATTCAGACTCCGGGAACGCCTATTACATACTAATTTGCAATATTTCGAATTCATGAAAATATTAAAACTTCTGAATATCTGCGATAACTTGAATTTTTGCGCCATCAAAGCATTCCACTTGACACGCGAAAATTAGGAAGAATGCACGTGTTGTGGAGAGAAAAGGGGTGACAGTAGAGTGAGTTGGTATCAACGGAGTCTGCTCACTTCTTTTAGGCACCACAATCTTTGGGGAAAGATCACGGTTCTGCTGATACTGACACTACCAGGTGATTATACAGTGACCAGTCCACACGTGCTGCTTCCGGCCCGTGGCAAGGTCTCGACCACTTCTCCTGCGCAGACGGTCGACACCGCTCACCGTCATCATCGTAGCTGTGCTTCTATCACCTACTGGAGCGTCCTCAAGCCTCTTGCCTATAAAAGGCCGCGTTAGCTATCAGCCAGTGGGGTTTGCGGCCAGGCATCTGATGCCAACGAAGTCTACTAGCTTCTTTTAGGTGAGTTTGAGTCTTGTAACTAACTTAACCTTATGCTTTTTTGTCGCAAATCCCACTGAGTGATTACTGTGAAAATAGATATGGGTATTGATATTTGCACATACCGTGTTCGAATTTGTTGTTTCGTAGAAATAAGTAGACACGTCCAAACACATTCACCTCTGTGGTTCTGGCCAAGAACAATCTGTCATTTTTTGGGTGTTGGTAGTAGGCTTCTTGTTGTCCTGTTCTGCCGGTTGCATCTCATTGTTCGCGCTAGAGAGGTTGAGACTAATTCAGGGCCAGATAAGATAGATCAGCTACTAACGTTCCTGAAGGAGTTGGCGTCTTCAAACGACAAATTTCAAAGGGATGTAACAGGTAGGCTGAAGGATATGCAAGCAGGCATCACAGATGTAAAAAGACGAATATCCAGTCTATAAATAATACTCAAAGATATAGACATCCTTCGGGAAGGTGTTGCTGCTCTAACCTCTGCGCTAGGTTGTGTAAAAGCAGACCTCAAGAGCTCCGACGTGCCGGCACTTCGCCCCATTTTTGAAGAAGTCAAAACTCATCTCCAAAATACTGGCTCAAGACAGTTTGAACAAGCTAGTATTGTAGTTGACAATCTGAGTAACCGGCTGAGACGAAATGATCTGATATTTAAAGGAGTGCCTGAACAAGGAGGTTAAAAATGGGACGATACGGGAAAACTTATAAGCGAGTTCGTTTTGCGTAACCTTGGCCTTAACAATGGTGAAATAGAACGTGCACACAGAATAGGTCAACAAACACCTGGTAAGAATCACCCAATTAGTGTGAAATTCTTGAATTTCAAGGACAAGAGCACCATCTTGCAAAGCGCGTCAAAACTCAAAAATCTTGCGTCTCCATCCGTTTGGATAAAAGATTTCTCACCACGAATTCAACTTATTAGGAAAAGGCTTCGGGACTTCGCACGCGCTGAACGTAAACCTAACGAAAAGTACAGATTGCGGTTCGATAAACTGTAATTGGGTAACAAACTCTATACCTATAATAACTCGATCGATACGGTAGTCCCACTTTCGAGGCGGGACGCCCCCCTGCGCCAACTACGGGACCCAAAAAGCATTGCAGAAGGAGAACCTTATCTTTGACTGTGTCGAAGTTCAGAAGCATTTTTCATAAACAGGACCACCTGTGTTCTTTTATCGAAGGCTGCTCTGCCGACATCGTACTTGGTACAGAGACATGGCTGTCCCCAGATGTGGCTAACTTTGAGCTATCGCTGTCGAATAATTTCCTCGTCTTTAGAAAAGATATAACGGCCTCTCGTTGCTGTAAAAAACAGCTCTAACGCTCACATAGTTGAAACAGAGGCTAGCATTGAAATGTTATGGGTCGCACTACAGTTATTGTCATTTGTAACCTGTACTGTCGAAGTATGGTACTGTCCGCCAAACTCGCCAGCTGACTTCAATGAAAAACTGAATGATTCGCTCAGCCTCGTACAATGCAGTTATCCCCGGTCCCCTAATTTTTTGGCAGGTGATTTTAATCACCCAGGCATAAACTGGCGGACGTGTACACTGGAAGGCAGCGCAGGAATGTCTGACTGTCAGGAATTTCTTGACGTACTAGCCCTGTTCAATAAGACACAATTGGTTGTACTTCCAACTCGCGGTGATGCTATTTTAGACCTTGTATTGACTACTGAGCCCGATCATGTACTTGTGAATGTTTTAGACAATATCATTGATCACAATGTGCTTCATTGTGAATATACTTTACAGAACAAAAATTCAGAAAAGCCAAGGAAAACAATCTACTACTACACGCGTGGTAATGTTGATATGATTATAAATCAACTGTCGTCTTTTTCTTCGGAATTTTTGCGCACCTTATCGCTGCGCACAACTAATGAGAACTGGCATATCATACAGACGCAGCTAAATGAATTAAAAGTAAAGTATATCCCTAAAATTGAAGTGACAACGTCAACCCAGAACGCCTGGTTTAACTTGCATGTCAAGTGCAGCATATTTAAAAAAAACGGCTTTACTCGAAAGCCAAACAGTCGGGACCCGATAGTGATTGGAAGCGTTACCGTGAAGAATCCAAGCAATGTAAGACAAAACTCGAAGCAGCCAAAGACAAATTCTTTAACAATGATATAGCAATGCGCTTAAAGAAAAATACAAAAAAAATTAGAAGGTAATTAACCCTAAATCATCTTTGTCCTCACAAGTGTCTACTTCCAAGGATGGTGTACTTCTTTCACCATCATGTGTTGCAAAGGAGCTAAATAATTTTTGGTTCAGTATTCACACAAAAAAATCCCACTCCGTCTGACCTTAAGCTCACGACTCTAGATTAGGTCATGAACGATTTGATTATTTCACACCAAGGTATTGAACGAGCTATTGAAAGGCTCCTAAACAATTCGGCACCCGGCCCGGACGGCATCTGCACCAAAATGCTAAAAATAACAGAGCCTGTTAGTTCTCACAATCTATATTCTTTTTTTCAGCAATCTATTGATAGTGGTAGCGTACCAGACGCCTGGAAAATTGCCCACATCACTCCTATCTTTAAATCAGGTGACCCGTCTATGCTCAGTAACTATAGACTAATTTCACTAACGAGCATACCATGTAAACTTTTAGAGCACATTGTATCATCTGCAGTTATGACATATCTAACCACGAGCAAGTTCTTACCAAGTCGGCATGGTTTCTAGCGTGGCCTTTCATGCGAAACTCAACTATTCGAGCCGATATTCACGAAGCGATACATAACAAAACAGACGCCAATGCTCTCTTTATAGAGTTCGTCAGAGCCTTCGACAAGGTCCCCCATAACCGTCTAAATAAGAAACTAAGCGCCCTCAACATCAACCCCAAAATCTGTAAATGGGTTGCTAATTTCCTGTCTAATTGCTATCTTTCTGTTTTTGTTAATAATACGTTGTCTCTATTTGTAAAGGTATAATCAGGTGTTCCGCAAGGTATCGTGCTAGGGCGAATCCTATTCCTAATTTACGTTATTGATAAAAGTAACCAATTGTCATCCCCAATCAGACTTTTTGCAGACGATTGTGTAATTTACAGACAAAGAACTAGTCATATTGATACAAGTGCGCTGCAGTCTGACATTAACCAAATCACCCGATGGTGCTGCCAATTGCAAATGGAAATTAATCTTTCAAAAACAAAGTATATTCAATTTACAAAAACTACAAAACCTGAGCTGCATTCTTTCATGATAAACAATAGGCTAGTAGAAAATGTGAACACAATAAAATACCTAGGAGTTCATCTTGCACACAACCTCTCACGAAATGCTCATGTTGAGGCAATAGCCAGTAAGGCTTTAAGAGCTCTAGGATTTCTTAAACGAAATTTGCACTCTGCTAACCAATCCACCAAGCTTCTCGCATACACAACCTTAGTTCGCTCGAAAATGGAATACGCCTCCCTTATTTGGAATCCAAACCAGCAATACCTTATTCATAAACTTGAGGCCATTCAAAACAAAGCAGCCCGCTTTATCACAGGGAAATATTCTCGGCTATATAGCATAACAGCTATTAAGACGTCGTTGAAATTACCGACTCTCGAAATACGTACGCTTATCGCACTGCTGTCTCATTTCCACAAGCTTTATTTCAGTGAGTCATCTTTCTTACATTCACAGATTAAACCAACTCATGGAATTTTCCACGTGTTTATCATGCTTACAAAATACGGCCCATGTTTGCCCGTACTAACTTCCTTCGTGACTCACCATTGTTTCTTGCAATTTATCATTGAAATAAACTACTAAGTGATGTTGTAACTGTGCGTGATCACGACACGTTTTTCCGCAGAATAATGGAGATGTAGAATGTGGAACCGTAACATTTTGTGGCTTTCTTTCGTTTAGTCTAGTGCCACTATTACATCAGTTATCGCACACATCGTTTCATGCTATACTGAGTGCTACATTACTATGTCTTCTTTGGTGCGAAAATTTGTTTCTGCATTTACCTTTTCATTATTTTTTTTCGTGTTCTGTGTAAATATTTCTGTTTTGCACATACCTCTGCTGTAATGTAACTACACCCCCCCCCCCTATGTAATGCCCAAATGGGCCTTTAGGGTATATGAATAAATCTGCAAAGTGCCAGATTGTATGTGGAGTCAAAGCAGAAAATACGGGAGAGCTATCGGCGCGCGCATGGCTGCTCATTCCGATACCTTGCGCATTCGGCTGTGACAGCTATGAGGCACCGCCGAGGAGAAAGAAATAGGAGCGCTCTTTGCGAGTGTCAAGCAAACGACAAGCCTTTCGCAAAACAATGTCAATCTTCCGGCTATTGATTGGCATTCGCATGTGGCCGTCGACTCACATGATGCTTCTTGTGACTTATTTCTCGACTTAATATTCTCTTTCAATTTACATCAGGTTGTAAATGAGTTCACTAGAGTATGTGCAACACGGTCCTCTGTACTTGATTTAATTTTATTATCCAATGCTTTGACTTCATATGTGAATGATTGCCTTGTTGAAGAGGGTTTATCAGACCACAAGATGATTATACTGTCCATGAGCATGTCGTCGTGCACCTCACAGCAGAAATCGGGCATCACTTATCCGAACTTTCAAGCTGCTGATGATGTTAGTGTTTTGGATTTTCTTGAAAGGTCGTTTTGTAACTTCACTGCTATTTATGAATCAATGGTAGCTCTAACTGCTTGTGGGAATATTTTCATAATATAACAATGGAATGCATTAGGCGGTTTATTCCTAAAAGTTTTAAAAAGTGTAAAAGAAATAACCCTTGGATCACGAGAGATATAATTCATGTCAAACGGAGGATTAAAAGGAAGAGAAAAGCTTGTTCTCGTGATCCAAGTGCCCAGAACAAGACTGCACTTCATAACATGAGGCTTGATCTAAATCGTCTTGTCAAGGAATCTAAGGAAAGATTTTTTAATGTAACATTGAAAAAATTTCTGTACGAAGCACCTAGCAAATTCTGGAGGTATGTAGACCCGTCCGAGAAACAGAATACACCGGTCGATGAAAAAATTGCCCTTGAACGCGCGGAAAATTTCAATTCTTTTTTTTCTTCTGTTTTCACCGAAGATGATGGTACCCTTCCGTCCCTTTCTGACGCTTCCAATCGCCCTCCGGTATCCGACCCGTTAATCAACGAAGAAGGAGTATTAACCTTCTTCTACACATTGACATTAAGAAATCCGCTGGTCCAGACGGCATTCCGAACGAGTTTCTATATAGATAGCTCAATGGGTCGCAAAGTATCTTACTATAATCTTTCAAACTTCAATTAATCAAGCCTCATTTCCTGTAGCCTGGAAAGAAGCTAAAATAATACCAGTTCACAAAAGTGGGAACACTTCAGAAGTGGGTAACTACAGGCCTATCTCTCTTACGAGTACCTGCTCCAACTGCTTGAGCATATACTGTGTAAGCATCTCTCTAATTATTTAGACACTCACAATTTATTAGCACCTGTGCAACACGGACTTTCGAAGGGGATTATCTACAGTGAACGCAGCTTGTTGTTACAGTTCACGATTTTTGCGCAGGCATTAATCGACGGGAACAGATTGATCTAATATTCTTAGATTTCGTCCAAAGCCTTCGATAAGGTCTCGCATCCCAAACTCTTACTAAAATAAATGATATAGTCAGAAACTCAATATTACTCAGTGGTTCAATTTCTTACCTCCATTCGCGTACACAGTACGTAAAATAAATAAAAGTTAAATCGAGAGTCCAGACCCTTATAATCCGGTGTGGCCTCAGGCAGTGTTCTGGGGGCCTCATTTTATTTCTTATTTTTATAAATGACCTGCCCTCAGATTTGTTCTGTTCCCGTGAGATTGTTTGCAGATGACTGCGTTATATATAACAGATCACATCCCTGAGAGACCAGGTAGACCTGAACAACAACTTAAACAAAAATTTACTATGGTGTAATGAATGGCAGATGGTTCTAAACCCCGTAAAATCATGTTGCATGAGCATAACAAGAAAAAAGGTACCTCTCAAATATAATACAATATGGTTCCCACGATCTAAAAAGGGTACAGAATATAATATTTAGGGCTAATATTCACTCCAGATTTGAGGGTGAATACTCACGTAGACCGTCACCTGTAGAAAGGCAAACAAAACTCTATGGGGTCATGAGGCGAAGTTACATGACGCAACACCCGAAGTAAAAATTCTTGCGTACAAAATGCTAGTACGCCCAATAATTGAATATTGTAAAATAGTATGGGACCCTCATACCACCACTAACCTACATAAACTGGAGAAAAGTTCAAAGAATGGCTGCCAGGTTATATTCAATAAATATCAACGCATGACTCTGCTTCCGATCTTTGCAACCGTGCAAACCTACAAGCCTTAGAACTTAGAACTAAGTATGGACCGGTTTGAAAATTCCTATTCCTCATTATTCGTAGTCAGGTTAAAATCAACTCATTAGATTTCTTTGAAATTTCTTCTCCAGATCCCGCTCTAGACACAAACACAACTTTATATATACAGCCACCAGCCACCCCGAACGACGCATTTAAATACAGCTTCTTTCCGAGGGCAATTAAAGAATGGAATGAACTACCAAACAAAGTCGCGATGTCTTCCTCTATCACGGCGTTTTCTGCAGCTTTAGAATCGCTTATTTTCTCCGAACTAGATGCGTCATAATTCACGATGTCAATGTATATTGCCTCTCGCTTTGTTAATTGTTGTTTTCTATGCGCAGAATGCAAGTGCACATGCCTGTGTTTAACTTTGTCTTTTAGTGTAAATACCTGTGTTCGCTGTATGTCTCTATTTTGTAACGTATTTCATGACCATTTCTTTCATTTGTTTTCCACTCCTGTAAAAACCCCAGCTGGGGTTGACAGTATTAATAAACAAACAAAACAAACAAACAAACAATGTCGAGTACACTTCTGCGGGCTAGATGGGTTGCCACATTCCTTGGATTTCTTGCTAGAAAGTTTTCAAGTACGTCGTTTCTTCTTCGCTCGGGCAACTGGCACGGTGGACCTTTCGAGTCCGCAGTTGTGCTTACGGGGATTCCTTCTTTCGAGTTCCTGAAATGCCGTCCTCCTTGATGACCCATTTCTCACATTTTGCGTCACGGGCGTACCTAGAATAGTTTAAAGCCGCGACATTTTCGGGGATCTCGCCCATGTTTTGCCCTTCTCTTTTTCTCATCTTTCTAATCACCTTCCCTTATCTCGCTGTCTAGGGTAGCCAATCGGATGTCTGTCTGGTTAACTTCCCTGCCTTCTTCCTTTTCCGGTTTGCTTCCTTCCTTCGCTCTGTTCTTACGGACTAAGGGGTTGTGCTTGTTCTAGCTTGCCTCAAACATCAAAAACTAAGTGCGCTCAGAAGAGGACCGAAGCCGGAAAGCAGTGGCGTGTGTATTTTTTTCAAAACAGGGGCGCTTTTTACTCCGGCGCCCACACTTTGACTTCTGGGATGACATTTCCGTCCCGGAAATGACGTTGGTAAAATGTATACGAACATATAAAAAAGAGATACACGAGAAAAAAAAGGCTGGTACCTCTGTCTTGGGAATCAGTGTCAGACGAAAGTGAAACGTGTCTTCACAGACGTAGTTCAGTTTTTATTGTGCATTGATATATGAGAATTTCCACTATGTTTATCAGTGTGGCAAATATATCACCACCTGACGCATGCATACACGTTGACGCTTACAGTTGTGCGATCTTTTAATTAGTGTGGCACAGCAAAGAGGGGCATTCTCTGAGCATGCGGTTAAAGCCGCTGTATGCGACGCTGTCGGAAGGCAATTGGATGCTTCCGGGAAAAGAAATATTGATCGAAAGGCTGTGATACAAATGCTTTTGTCGGATAAAAAAAGACAGGATGAAAGAGTGAGGGAGAGCTGTGACAGAGAATATGTCCTCAGAAAGTGCTCCAAACTGTTCGCATGACCACTGCCACACACTTTCCAGAGAAGCGGCCTCACGCGATGTTGTGGGGACTCAGTGTTTGCTGAAGCGTCAGTTGTTTGCTTTTCTGCAGGGGCAATTATTTCTCAGTGCACAGTCGTGTGCAACACTCTCCTGTGTTTACACTAGCCTAAAGATACTATATTTGATGTATACAATAGGCTTCATCATGCGAAAATTGATCGTGACGTGAGGATTTTCGTGCAGAACCTGTAAGCAACATACCCCTTGTGTGCATTGTTTTAATTGTAGCAGACTAACACAACAGGTGATGTTCGTGAAAACAGCATAAATATGTTGATATCTGCAGGTGTGTAGGCAGAATTTTTTTTTCATGGGTGGGTGGGAACCCTTTTATATCGGCATTCTCGCTCAGTTGCCACACTGAAAAAATTTCCAGGAGAAGGGGGGGAGGGGGTCTCAGGCCCAATGTGCCACCTCTTCGCTACACCACTGGTCGTCTGCAATAAAAGCATTTGTGATGTGCGTTTGTGTCTAAGAGAAGGACAGTGTAAATTCTTGTATTTCTCTTCTTTTATCAAAGAGAATGGCTGC
>NW_023613197.1:0-45365 GCF_013339725.1 Rhipicephalus microplus
CACCAATCTTGTCTCACTCAAGGAAACCTTCCGCAGAACTGCTCGTCAAGCTAGGACAAAAAGAAAAACTGCTCCAACCCAACCTCTTCGTCCTCTTCCACACGAAAACCACGCGAATTCATGCGGCATTAAAAAGCGGCTCAATCCCAACCTCTTCGTCCTCTTCCACACGAAAACCACGCGAATTCATGCGGCAATATGTTCTGATGGTGGTGAGAGTGGAGCACGATGTATCTGTGGCGCAATTTGCTAGCGCGATCGGCTGTTAACCGTAAGGTTGGAGGTTCGAGCCCTCCCGGGAGTGGTGTGTTGCTTTTTTCTTTGCGCTGATAGCTTTGAAGATATGTTCAAATGGTTGTGAGAGTGGAGCACGACTGTCTCCGTGGCGCAATTGGCTAGCACGATCGGCTGTTAACTGAAAGGTTGGAGGTTTGAGCCCTCCCGGGAGTGGTGTGTTTGCTTTTTTTCTTTGCGCTGATAGCTTTGAAGATATGTTCTGATGGTGGTGAGAGTGGAGCACGACTGTCTCCGTGGCGCAATTGGCTAGCGCGATCGGCTGTTAACCGAAAGGTTGGAGGTTCGAGCCCTCCCGGAGTGGTGTTTGCTTTTGTCTTTGCGCTGATAGCTTTGAAGATATGTTCTGATGTGGTGAGAGTGGAGCACGACTGTCTCCGTGGCGCAAATTGGCTAGCGCGATTCGGATGTTAACCGAAAAGTTGGAAGGTTGAGCCCTCCCGGGAGTGGTTGGTCGCTTTTTTTCTTTGCCAGATAGCTTTGAGATATGTTCTGATGGTGGTGAGAGTGGAGCAACGACTGTCTCCGTGGCGCAATTGGCTAGCGCGATCGGCTGTTAACCGAAAGGTTGGAGGTTCGAGCCCTCCAGGGAGTGGTGTGTTGCTTTTTTCTTGGGCATGATAGCTTGAAGATATGTTCTGATGGTGGTGAGAGTGGAGCACGACTGTCTTCGTGGCGCAATTGGCTAGCACGATCGGCTGTTAACCGAAGGGTGGAGGTTCGAGCCCTCCCGGGAGTGGTGTGTTGCTTTTTTCTTTGCGCTGATAGCTTTGAAGATATGTTCTGATGGTGGTGAGAGTCGGAGCACGACTGTCTCCGTGGGCGCAAGTTGGCTAGCGCGATCGGCTGTTAACCGAAAGGTTGGAGGTTCGAGCCCTACCGTGAGTGGTTCGGCGCTTTTTTTCTTTGGGCTGATAGCTCTGAAGAATTGTTCTGACGTTGGTGGAGAGGAGCACGACTGTCTCCGTGGCGCAATTGGCTAGCACAATCGGCTGTTAACCGAAAGGTTGAAGGTTCGAGCCCTCCCGGGAGTTGTGTGTTGCTTTTTTCGTTGCGCTGATAGCTTTGAAGATATGTTCTGATGGTGGTGAGAGTGGAGCACGATGTCTCCGTGGCGCAATTTGCTAGCGCGATCGGCTGTTAACTGAAAGGTTGGAGGTTCGAGCCCTCCCGGGAGTGGTGTGTTGCTTTTTTTTCTTTGGGCTGATAGCTTTGAAGATATGTTCTGATGGTGGTGAGAGTGGAGCACGACTGTCTCCGTGGCGCAATTGGCTAGCGCGATCGGCTGTTAACCCGAAAGGTTGGAGGTTCGAGCCCTCCCGGAGTGGTGTGTTGCTTTTTTTCCTTTGGGCTGATAGCTTTGAAGATATGTTTCTGATGGTGGTGAGAGTGGAGCACGACTGTCTCCGTGGCGCAATTGGCTAGCAGCGATCGGCTGTTAACCGAAAGGTTGGAGGTTTGAGCCCTCCCGGAGTGGTGTGTTGCTTTTTTTCTTTGCGCTGATAGCTTTGAAGATATGTTCTGATGGTGGTGAGAGTGGAGCACGACTGTCTCCGTGGCGCAATTGGCTAGCGCGATCGGCTGTTAACCGAAAGGTTGGAGGTTCGAGCCCTCCCGGAGTGGTGTGTTGCTTTTCTTTGCGCTGATAGCTTTGAAAGATATGTTCTGATGGTGGTGAGAGTGGAGCACGACTGTCTCCGTGGCGCAATTGGCTAGCGCGATCGGCTGTTAACCAAAAATTGGAGGTTGAGCCCTCCCGGAGTGGTGTGTCGCTTTTTTCTTTGCGCAGATAGCTTTGAAGATATGTTCTGATGGTGGTGAGAGTGGAGCACGACTGTCTCGTGGCGCAATTGGCTAGCGCGATCGGCTGTTAACCGAAAGGTTGAAGGTTTGAGCCTCCCGGGAGTGGTGTGTTGCTTTTTGTTTGCGCTGATAGTTTGAAGATATGTTCTGATGGTGGTGAGAGTGGAGCACGACTGTCTCCGTAGGCGCCAATTGGCTAGGCGACTTCGGCTGTTAACCGAAAAAATGTGGAGGTTTCGAGCCCTCCCGGGAGTGGTGTGTCGCTTTTTTTCTTGCGCAGATAGCTTTGAAGATATGTTCTGATGGTGGTGAGAGTGGAGCACGACTGTCTCCGTGGCGCAATTGGCTAGCGCGATCGGCTGTTAACCGAAAGGTTGGAGGTTTCGAGCCCTCCCGGGAGTGGTGTGTTGCTTTTTTCTTTGGCCTGATAGCTTTGAAGATATGTTCTGATGGTGGTGAGAGTGGAGCACGACTGTCTCCGTGGCGCAATTGGCTAGCGCGATCGGCTGTTAACCGAAAGGTTGGAGGTTCGAGCCCTCCCGGAGTGGTGTGTTGCTTTTTTCTTTGCGCTGATAGCTTTGAAGATATGTTCTGATGGTGGTGAGAGTGGAGCACGACTGTCTCCGTGGCGCAATTGGCTAGCACGATCGGCTGTTAACCGAAAGGTTGGAGGTTTGAGCCCTCCCGGGAGTGGTGTGTTGCTTTTTTCTTTGCGCTGATAGCTTTGAAGATATGTTCTGATGGTGGTGAGAGTGGAGCACGACTGTCTCCGTGGCGCCATTGGCTAGCGCGTTCGGCTGTTAACCGAAAAGGTTGGAGGTTCGAGCCCTCCCGGGAGTGGTGTGTCGCTTTTTTCTTTGCGCATGATAGCTTTGAAGATATGTTCTGATGGTGGTGAGAGTGGAGCACGACTGTCTCCGTGGCGCAATTGGCTAGCAGCGATCGGCTGTTAACCGAAAGGTTGAAGGTTTGAGCCCTCCCAGGGAGTGGTGTGTTGCTTTTTTCTTTGCGCTGATAGCTTTGAAGATATGTTCTGATGGTGGTGAGAGTGGAGCACGACTGTCTCCGTGGCGCAATTGGCTAGCAGCGATTCGGCTGTTAACCGAAAAAGTTGGAGGTTGAGCCCTCCCGGGAGTGGTGTGTCGCTTTTTTTCTTTGCGCTGATAGCTTTGAAGATATGTTCTGATGGTGGTGAGAGTGGAGCACGACTGTCTCCGTGGCGCAATTGGCTAGCGCGATCGGCTGTTAACCGAAAGGTTGGAGGTTCGAGCCCTCCCGGGAGTGGTGTGTTGCTTTTTTCTTTGCGCTGATAGCTTTGAAGATATGTTCTGATGGTGGTGAGAGTGGAGCACGACTGTCTCCGTGGCGCAATTGGCTAGCGCGATCGGCTGTTAACCGAAAGGTTGGAGGTTCGAGCCCTCCCGGGAGTGGTGTGTGCTTTTTTCTTTGGCCTGATAGCTTTGAAGATATGTTCTGATGTGGTGAGAGTGGAGCACGACTGTCTCCGTGGCGCAATTGGCTAGCGCGATCGGCTGTTAACCGAAAGGTTGGAGGTTCGAGCCCTCCCCGGAGTGGTGTGTTGCTTTTTTTCTTTGCGCTGATAGCTTTGAAGATATGTTCTGATGGTGGTGAGAGTGGAGCACGACTGTCTCCGTGGCGCAATTGGCTAGCGCGATCGGCTGTTAACCGAAAGGTTGGAGGTTCGAGCCCTCCCGGGAGTGGTGTGTTGCTTTTTTTCTTTGCGCTGATAGCTTTGAAGATATGTTCTGATGGTGGTGAGAGTGGAGCACGACTGTCTCCGTGGCGCAATTGGCTAGCGCGATCTGGCTGTTAACCGAAAGGTTGGAGGTTCGAGCCCACCGGGGTGGTGCTGTCGCTTTTTTTCTTTGGGCTGATAGCTCTGAAGATATGTTCTGATGGTGGTGAGAGTGGAGCACGACTGTCTCCGTGGCGCAATTGGCTAGCGCGATCGGCTGTTAACCGAAAGGTTGGAGGTTCGAGCCCTCCCGGGAGTGGTGTGTTGCTTTTTTCTTTGCGCTGATAGCTTTGAAGATATGTTCTGATGGTGGTGAGAGTGGAGCACGACTGTCTCCGTGGCGCAATTGGCTAGCGCGATCGGCTGTTAACCGAAAGGTTGGAGGTTCGAGCCCTCCCGGGAGTGGTGTGTTGCTTTTTTTCTTTGCGCTGATAGCTTTGAAGATATGTTCTGATGGTGGTGAGAGTGGAGCACGACTGTCTCCGTGGCGCAATTGGCTAGCGCGATCGGCTGTTAACCGAAAGGTTGAAGGTTTGAGCCCTCCCAGGAGTGGTGTGTTGCTTTTTTCTTTGCGCTGATAGCTTTGAAGATATGTTCTGATGGTGGTGAGAGTGGAGCACGACTGTCTCCGTGGCGCCATTGGCTAGCACGTTCGGCTGTTAACCAAAAAATTGGAGGTTTGAGCCCTCCCGGGAGTGGTGTGTTGCTTTTTTCTTTGCGCTGATAGCTTTGAAGATATGTTCTGATGGTGGTGAGAGTGGAGCACGACTGTCTCCGTGGCGCAATTGGCTAGCGCGATCGGCTGTTAACCGAAAGGTTGGAGGTTCGAGCCCTCCCGGGAGTGGTGTGTTGCTTTTTTCTTTGCGCTGATAGCTTTGAAGATATGTTCTGATGGTGGTGAGAGTGGAGCACGACTGTCTCCGTGGCGCAATTGGCTAGCGCGATCGGCTGTTAACCGAAAGGTTGGAGGTTCGAGCCCTCCCGGAGTGGTGTGTTGCTTTTTTCTTTGCGCTGATAGCTTTGAAGATATGTTCTGATGGTGGTGAGAGTGGAGCACGACTGTCTCCGTGGCGCAATTGGCTAGCACGATCGGCTGTTAACCGAAAGGTTGGAGGTTTCGAGCCCTCCCGGGAGTGGTGTGTTGCTTTTTTCTTTGCGCTGATAGCTTTGAAGATATGTTCTGATGGTGGTGAGAGTGGAGCACGACTGTCTCCGTGGCGCAATTGGCTAGCGCGATCGGCTGTTAACCGAAAGGTTGGAGGTTCGAGCCCTCCCGGAGTGGTGTGTTGCTTTTTTCTTTGCGCTGATAGCTTTGAAGATATGTTCTGATGGTGGTGAGAGTGGAGCACGACTGTCTCCGTGGCGCAATTGGCTAGCGCGATCGGCTGTTAACCGAAAGGTTGGAGGTTTCGAGCCCTCCCGGGAGTGGTGTGTTGCTTTTTTCTTTGCGCTGATAGCTTTGAAGATATGTTCTGATGGTGGTGAGAGTGGAGCACGACTGTCTCCGTGGCGCAATTGGCTAGCGCGTCGGCTGTTAACCGAAAGGTTGGAGGTTCGAGCCCTCCGGGAGTGGTGTGTTGCTTTTTTCTTTGCGCTGATAGCTTTGAAGATATGTTCTGATGGTGGTGAGAGTGGAGCACGACTGTCTCCGTGGCGCAATTGGCTAGCGCGATCGGCTGTTAACCGAAAGGTTGGAGGTTCGAGCCCTCCCGGGAGTTGTGTGTTGCTTTTTTCTTTGCGCTGATAGCTTTGAAGATATGTTCTGATGGTGGTGAGAGTGGAGCACGACTGTCTCCGTGGCGCAATTGGCTAGCGCGATCGGCTGTTAACCGAAAGGTTGGAGGTTCGAGCCCTCCCGGGAGTGGTGTGTTGCTTTTTTCTTTGCGCTGATAGCTTTGAAGATATGTTCTGATGGTGGTGAGAGTGGAGCACGACTGTCTCCGTGGCGCAATTGGCTAGCGCGATCGGCTGTTAACCGAAAGTTGGAGGTTCGAGCCCTCCCGGGAGTGGTGTGTGGCTTTTTTCTTTGCGCTGATAGCTTTGAAGATATGTTCTGATGGTGGTGAGAGTGGAGCACGACTGTCTCCGTGGCGCAATTGGCTAGCGCGATCGGCTGTTAACCGAAAGGTTGGAGGTTCGAGCCCTCCCGGAGTGGTGTGTTGCTTTTTTCTTTGCGCTGATAGCTTTGAAGATATGTTCTGATGGTGGTGAGAGTGGAGCACGACTGTCTCCGTGGCGCAATTGGCTAGCGCGATCGGCTGTTAACCGAAAGGTTGGAGGTTCGAGCCCTCCCGGGAGTGGTGTGTTGCTTTTTTCTTTGCGCTGATAGCTTTGAAGATATGTTCTGATGGTGGTGAGAGTGGAGCACGACTGTCTCCGTGGCGCAATTGGCTAGCGCGATCGGCTGTTAACCGAAAGGTTGGAGGTTCGAGCCCTCCCGGAGTGGTGTGGCTGCTTTTTTTCTTTGCGCTGATAGCTTTGAAGATATGTTCTGATGGTGGTGAGAGTGGAGCACGACTGTCTCCGTGGCGCAATTGGCTAGCGCGATCGGCTGTTAACCGAAAGGTTGGAGGTTCGAGCCCTCCCGGGAGTGGTGTGTTGCTTTTTTCTTTGCGCTGATAGCTTTGAAGATATGTTCTGATGGTGGTGAGAGTGGAGCACGACTGTCTCCGTGGCGCAATTGGCTAGCGCGATCGGCTGTTAACCGAAAGGTTGGAGGTTCGAGCCCTCCCGGGAGTGGTGTGTTGCTTTTTTTCTTTGCGCTGATAGCTTTGAAGATATGTTCTGATGGTGGTGAGAGTGGAGCACGACTGTCTCCGTGGCGCATTGGCTAGCACGATCGGCTGTTAACCGAAAGGTTGGAGGTTTCGAGCCCTCCCGGGAGTGGTGTGTGCTTTTTTTCTTTGCGCTGATAGCTTTGAAGATATGTTCTGATGGTGGTGAGAGTGGAGCACGACTGTCTCCGTGGCGCAATTGGCTAGCGCGATCGGCTGTTAACCGAAAGGTTGGAGGTTCGAGCCCTCCCGGGAGTGGTGTGTTGCTTTTTTCTTTGCGCTGATAGCTTTGAAGATATGTTCTGATGATGGTGAGAGTGGAGCACGACTGTCTCCGTGGCGCAATTGGCTAGCGCGATCGGCTGTTAACCGAAAGGTTGGAGGTTCGAGCCCTACCGGTGGTGGTGTCGGCGCTTTTTTTCTTTGCGCATGATAGCTTTGAAGATATGTTCTGATGGTGGTGAGAGTGGAGCACGACTGTCTCCGTGGCGCAATTGGCTAGCGCGATCGGCTGTTAACCGAAAGGTTGGAGGTTCGAGCCCACCCGGAGTGGTGTGTTGCTTTTTTTCTTTGCGCTGATAGCTTTGAAGATATGTTCTGATGGTGGTGAGAGTGGAGCACGACTGTCTCCGTGGCGCAATTGGCTAGCGCGATCGGCTGTTAACCGAAAGTTGGAGGTTCGAGCCCTCCCGGGAGTGGTGTGTTGCTTTTTTCTTTGCGCTGATAGCTTTGAAGATATGTTCTGATGTGGTGAGAGTGGAGCACGACTGTCTCCGTGGCGCAATTGGCTAGCGCGATCGGCTGTTAACCGAAAGGTTGGAGGTTCGAGCCCTCCCGGAGTGGTGTGTTGCTTTTTTTCTTTGCGCTGATAGCTCTGAAGATATGTTCTGATGGTGGTGAGAGTGGAGCACGACTGTCTCCGTGGCGCAATTGGCTAGCACGATCGGCTGTTAACCGAAAGGTTGGAGGTTCGAGCCCTCCCGGGAGTGGTGTGTTGCTTTTTTCTTTGCGCTGATAGCTTTGAAGATATGTTCTGATGGTGGTGAGAGTGGAGCACGACTGTCTCCGTGGCGCAATTGCTAGCGCGATCGGCTGTTAACCGAAAGGTTGGAGGTTCGAGCCCTCCCGGGAGTGGTGTGTTGCTTTTTTTCTTTGCGCTGATAGCTTTGAAGATATGTTCTGATGGTGGTGAGAGTGGAGCACGACTGTCTCCGTGGCGCAATTGGCTAGCGCGATCGGCTGTTAACCGAAAGGTTGGAGGTTCGAGCCCTCCCGGAGTGGTGTGTTGCTTTTTTCTTTGCGCTGATAGCTTTGAAGATATGTTCTGATGGTGGTGAGAGTGGAGCACGACTGTCTCCGTGGCGCAATTGGCTAGCGCGATCGGCTGTTAACCGAAAGGTTGGAGGTTCGAGCCCTCCCGGAGTGGTGTGTTGCTTTTTTCTTTGCGCTGATAGCTTTGAAGATATGTTCTGATGGTGGTGAGAGTGGAGCACGACTGTCTCCGTGGCGCAATTGGCTAGCGCGATCGGCTGTTAACCGAAAGGTTGGAGGTTCGAGCCCTCCCGGGAGTGGTGTGTTGCTTTTTTCTTTGCGCTGATAGCTTTGAAGATATGTTCTGATGGTGGTGAGAGTGGAGCACGACTGTCTCCGTGGCGCAATTGGCTAGCGCGATCGGCTGTTAACCGAAAGGTTGGAGGTTCGAGCCCTCCCGGGAGTGGTGTGTTGCTTTTTTCTTTGCGCTGATAGCTTTGAAGATATGTTCTGATGGTGGTGAGAGTGGAGCACGACTGTCTCCGTGGCGCAATTGGCTAGCGCGATCGGCTGTTAACCGAAAGGTTGGAGGTTCGAGCCCTCCCGGGAGTGGTGTGTTGCTTTTTCTTTGCGCTGATAGCTTTGAAGATATGTTCTGATGGTGGTGAGAGTGGAGCACGACTGTCTCCGTGGCGCAATTGGCTAGCACGATCGGCTGTTAACCAAAAGGTTGAAGGTTTGAGCCCTCCCAGGAGTGGTGTTTGCTTTTTTCTTTGCGCTGATAGCTCTGAAGATATGTTCTGATGGTGATGAGAGTGGAGCACGACTGTCTCCGTGGCGCCATTGGCTAGCACGTTCGGCTGTTAACCAAAAAATTGGAGGTTTGAGCCCTCCCGGGAGTGGTGTGTCGCTTTTTTCTTTGCGCAGATAGCTTTGAAGATATGTTCTGATGGTAATGAGAGTGGAGCACGACTGTCTCCGTGGCGCAGTTGGCTAGCGCGATCGGCTGTTAACCGAAAGGTTGGAGGTTCGAGCCCTCCCAGGAGTGGTGTGTTGCTTTTTTGTTTGCGCTGATAGTTTTAAGATATGTTCTGATAGTGGTGAGAGTGGAGCACGACTGTCTCCGTAACGCCACTGGCTAGCACGTTCGGCTGTTAACCAAAAAATTGGAGGTTTGAGCCCTCCCGGGAGTGGTGTGTCGCTTTTTTCTTTGCGCAGATAGCTTTGAAGATATGTTCTGATGGTGGTGAGAGTGGAGCACGACTGTCTTCGTGGCTCAATTGGCAAGCACGATCGGCTGTTCACCAAAAGGTTGAAGGTTTGAGCGCTCGCAGGAGTGGTGTGTTGCTTTTTTGTTTGCGCTGATAGTTTGAAGATATGTTCTGATGGTGGTGAGAGTGGAGCACGACTGTCTCCGTAACGCCATTGGCTAGCACGTTCGGCTGTTAACCAAAAAAATTGGAGGTTTGAGCCCTCCCGGGAGTGGTGTGTCGCTTTTTTCTTTGCGCAGATAGCTTTGAAGATATGTTCTGATGGTGGTGAGAGTGGAGAACGACTGTCTCCGTGGCGCAATTGGCTAGCGCGATCGGCTGTTAACCGAAAGGTTGGAGGTTCGAGCCCTCCCGGGAGTGGTGTGTTGCATTTTCTTTGCAATGATAGCTTTAAAGATATGTTCTGATGGTGGTGAGAGTGGAGCAGGCTGTCTTCGTGGCGCAATTGGCTAGCGCGATCGGCTTTTAACCGAAAGGTTTGAGGTTCGAGCCCTCCCAGGAGTGGTGTGTTGCTTTTTTCTTTGCACTGATAGCTTTGAAGATATGTTCTGATGGTGGTGAGAGTGGAGCACGACTGTCTTCGTGGCTCAATTGGCTAGCACGATCGGCTGTTAACCAAAAGGTTGAAGGTTTGAGCGCTCGCAGGAGTGGTGTGTTGCTTTTTTGTTTGCGGTGATAGTTTGAAGATATGTTCTGATGGTGGTGAGAGCGGAGCACGACTGTCTCCGTAACGCCATTGGCTAGCACGTTCGGTTGTTAACCATAAAAGTGGAGGTTTGAGCCCTCCCGGGAGTGGTGTGTCGCTTTTTTCTTTGTGTAGATAGCTTTGAAGATATGTTCTGATGGTGGTGAGAGTGGAGAACGACTGTCTCCGTGGCGCAATTGGCTAGCGCGATCGGCTGTTAACCGAAAGGTTGGAGGTTCGAGCCCTCCCGGGAGTGGTGTGTTGCTTTTTTCTTTGCAATGATAGCTTTAAAGATATGTTCTGATGGTGGTGAGAGTGGAGCAGGACTGTCTTCGTGGCGCAATTGGCTAGCAGGATCGGCTGTTAACCGAAAGGTTGAAGGTTTGAGCCCTACCAGGAGTGGTGTGTTGCTTTTTTCTTTGCGCTGATAGCTTTGAAAATATGTTCTAATGGTGGTGAGAGTGGAGCACGACTGTCTCCGTGGCGCCATTGGCTAGCACGTTCGGCTGTTAACCAAAAAATTGGAGGTTCGAGCCCTCTTGGGAGTGGTGTGTTGCTTTTTTTCCGCTGATAGCTTTGAAGATATGTTCTGATGGTGGTGATAGTGGAGCACGACTGTCTCCGTAGCACAATGGGCTAGCGCGATGGGCTGTTAACCGAAAGGCTGGAGGTTCGAGCCAACCCGGTGGTGGTGCGGCGCTTCTTTTTCTTTGGGCTGATCGCTCTCAAGAAATGTTCTGACGGTGGTGAGAGTGGAGCACGACTGTCTTCGTGGCGCACTTGGCTAGTGCGATCGGCTGTTAACCGAAAGTTTGGAGGTTCGAGCCCTCCCGGGAGTGGTGTGTTGCTTTTTTCTTTGCGCTGTTAGCTTTGAAGATATGTTCTGATGGTGGTGAGAGTGGAGCACGACTGTCTCCGTGGCGCAATAGGCTAGCGCAATCGGCTGTTAACCGAAAAGTTGGAGGTTCGAGCCCTCCCGGGAGTGGTGTGTTGCTTTTTTCTTTGCACTGATATCTTTGAAGATATGTTCTGATGGTGGTGAGAGTGGAGCATGACTGTCTTCATGGCGCAATTGGCCAGCACGATCGGCTGTTAACTGAAAGTTCGAAGGTTTGAGCCCTCCCAAGAGTGGTGTGTTGCGTTTTTCTTTGCGCTGATAGCTTTGAAGATATGTTCTGATGGTGGTGAGAGTGAAGCACGACTGTCTCCGTGGCGCCATTGGCAAGCACGTTCGGCTGTTAACCAAAAATTGGAGGTTTGAGCCCTCCCGGGAGTGGTGTGTCGCTTTTTTTGCGCAGATAGCTTTGAAGATATGTTCTGATGGTGGTGAGAGTGGAGCACGACTGTCTCCGTGGCGCTATTGGCTAGCGCGATCGGCTGTTAACCGAAAAGTTGGAGGTTCGAGCCCTCCCGGGAGTGGTGTGTTGCTTTTTACTTTGCGCTGATAGCTTTGAAGATATGTTCTGATGGTGGTGAGAGTAGAGCACGATGTATCTGTGGCGCAATTTGCTAGCGCGATCTGCAGTTGACCGAAAGGTTGGAGGTACGAGCCCACCCGGTGGTGGTGCGGCGCTTCTATTTCCTTGGGCTGATAGCTCTGAAGAAACGTTCTGATGGTGGTGAGAGTGGAGCACGACTATCTCCGTGGCGCAATTAGCTAGCGCGATTGGCTGTTAACCAAAAGGTTGGAGGTTCGAGCCCACCCGGTGGTGGTGCGGCGCTTTTTTTCTTTGGGCTGATAGCTCTTAAGAAATGTTCTGACGGTGGTGAGAGTGGAGCACGACTGTCTCCGAGGCGCCATTGGCTAGCGCGATCGGCTGTTAACTGAAAGGTTGGAGGTTTGAGCCCTCCCGGGAGTGGTGTGTTCCTTTTTTTTCTTTGGGCTGATAGCTTTGAAGATATGTTCTGATGGTGGTAGGAGTGGAGGAGGACTGTCTCTGTGGCGCGATTGGCTAGCGCGATCTGCAGTTGACCGAAAGGTTGGAGGTTCGAGCCCACCCGATGGTGGTGCGGCGCTTCTATTTCTTTGGGCTGATAGCTCTGAAGAAATGTTCTGATGGTGGTGAGAGTGGAGCACGATTGTCTCCGTGGCGCAATTGGCTAGCGCGATCGGCTGTTAACCAAAAGGTTGGAGGTTTGAGCCCTCCCGGGACTGGTGTGTTGCTTTTTTCTTTGCGCTGATAGCTTTGAAGATATGTTCTGATGGTGGTGAGAGTGGAGCACGACTGTCTCCGTGGCGCAATTGGTTAGCGCGATCGGCTGTTAACCGAAAGGTTGGAGGCTCGAGCCCTCCCGGGGGTGTTGTGTTGCTTTTTTCGTTGCGCTGATAGCTTTGAAGATATGTTCTGATGGTGGTGAGAGTGGAGCACGACTGTCTCCGTGGCGCAATTGGCTAGCACGATCGGCTGTTAACCGAAAGGTTGGAGGTTCCAGCCCTCCCGGAAGTAGTGTGTTGCTTTCGTCTTTGCGCTGATAGATTTGAAGATATGTTCTGATGATGGTGAGAGTGGAGCACGACTGTCTCCGTGGCGCAATTGGCTAGCGCGGTCGGCTGTTAACCGAAAGGTTGGAGGTTCGAGCCCACCCGGTGGTGGTGCGGCACGTTTTTTTCTTTGCGCAGATAGCTTCGAAGATATGTACTGATGGTGGTGAGAGTGGAGCACGACTGTCTCCGTGGCGCAATTGGCTAGCGCGATCGGCTGATAACCGAAAGGTTGGAGGTTCGAGCCCACCCGGTGGTGGTGCAGCACTTTTTTTTCTTTGCGCTGATAGCTTTGAAGAAATGTTCTGACTGGTGGTGAGAGTAGGAGCACGGCTGTCTCCGTGGCGCAATTGGCTAGCACGTTCGGCTGGTTAACGAAAAGTTGGAGGTTTCGAGCCCTCCGGGAGTGGTGTGTCGCTTTTTTCTTTGCGCTGATAGCTTTGAAGATATGTTCTGATAGTGGTGAGAGTGGAGCACGACTGTCTCCGTGGCGCTATGGCTAGCGCGATCGGCTGTTAACCGAAAGGTTGGAGGTTCGAGCTCTCCCGGGAGTGGTGTGTTGCTTTTTTCTTTGCGCTGATTAGCTTCGAAGATATGTTCTGATGGTGGTGAGAGTGGAGCACGACTGTCTCCGTGGCGCAATTGGCTAGCGCGATCGGCTGTTAACCGAAAGGTTGGAGGTTTGAGCCCTCCGGGAGTGGTGTGTTGCTTTTTTCCTTGCGCTGATAGCTTTGAAGATATTTTCTGATGGTGGTGAGAGTGGAGCACGACTGTCTCCGTGGCGCAATTAGCTAGCACAAGCGGCTGTTAACCGAAAGTTTGAAGGTTTGAGCCCTCCCGGAAGTAGTGTGTTGCTTTCGTCTTTGCGCTGATAGATTTGAAGATATGTTCTGATGATGGTGAGAGTGGAGCACGACTGTCTCCGTGGCGCAATTGGCTAGCCCGGTCGGCTGTTAACCGAAAGGTTGGAGGTTCGAGCCCACCCGGTGGTGGTGCGGCACGTTTTTTTCTTTGCGCAGATAGCTTCGAAGATATGTACTGATGGTGGTGAGAGTGGAGCACGACTGTCTCCGTGGCGCAATTGGCTAGCGCGATCGGCTGATAACCGAAAGGTTGGAGGTTCGAGCCCACCCGGTGGTGGTGCAGCACTTTTTTTTCTTTGCGCTGATAGCTTTGGAGAAATGTTCTGACGGTGGTGAGAATAGAGCACGGCTGTCTCCGTGGCACAATTGGCTAGCACGTTCGGTGGTTAAACGAAAAATTGGAGTTTCGAGCCCTCCGGGAGTGGTGTGTCGCTTTTTTCTTTGCGCTGATAGCTTTGAAGATTTGTTCTGATAGTGGTGAGAGTGGAGCACGACTGTCTCCGTGGCGCTATGGACTAGCGCGATCGGCTGTTAACCGAAAGGTTGGAGGTTCGAGCTCTCCCGGGAGTGGTGTGTTGCTTTTTTCTTTGCGCTGATTGCTTCGAAGATATGTTCTGATGGTGGTGAGAGTGGAGCACGACTGTCTCCGTGGCGCAATTGGCTAGCGCGATCGGCTGTTAACCAAAAGGTTGGAGGTTTCAGCCCTCCCGGGAGTGGTGTGTTGCTTTTTTCCTTGCGCTGATAGCTTTGAAGATATTTTCTGATGGTGGTGAGAGTGGAGCACGACTGTCTCCGTGGCGCAATTGGCTAGCACAAGCGGCTGTTAACCGAAAGTTTGAAGGTTTGAGCCCTTCCAGGAGTGGTGTGTTGCTTGTTTCTTTGCGCTGATAGCTTTGAAGATATGTTTTGATGGTGGTGAGAGTGGAGCACGACTGTCTGCGTGGCGCCATTGGCTAGCACGTTCGGCTGTTAACCGAAAAATTGGAGGTTTGAGCCCACCCAGTGGTGGTGCGGCGCTTTTTTTTCTTTGGGCTGATAGCTCTGAAGAAATGTTCTGATGGTGGTTAGAGTGGAGCACGACTGTCTCCGTGGTGCAATTGGCTAGCGCGATCGGCTGTTAACTGAAAGGTTGGAGGTTCGAGCCCACCCGGTGGTGGTGCGGCGCTTTTTTTCTTTGCGCTGATAGCTTTGAAGATATTTTCTGATGGTGGTGAGACTGGAGCACGACTGTCTCCGTGGCGCGATTGGCTATTAACCGAAAGGTTGGAGGTTCGAGCCCACCGGTGGTGGTGCGGCGCTTTTTTTTCTTTGGACTGATAGCTCTGAAGAATTTTTCTGACGTTGGTGAGAGTTGAGCAGGACTGTCTCCGTGGCTCAATTGGATAGCGCGATCGGCTATTAACCGAAAGGTTGGAGGTTCGAGCCCACCAGGTGGTGGTGCGGCGCTTTTTTTCTTTGGGCTGATTTGGGTTGGTTCTCTAGAGGTCGGACGTGTTTTTGGAGAGCTCCGGAATGACAGCTACAGATAAGTGTTTTTGCATGTTTCCAGCTTGCCTCTGTATGTAGCGTTATGAGAACGTACGCGCTAGCGTAAAACTTTATTAGGTCTAGTATGGTGTACGTTTTTTTTAGTATTCTGTACTGTGTCTTTTTTTCTCCAGCCACCACGTGGCTGAGGCCTGCGCGTAGACCGACCACGTGCATGCGCAGGTGCTGTGAAGTGTAGCGTATTTATTTATTTTTGTGGTTCTTTTTGGCTTAGACCAGTGTACTTTAGTACAGTTTTCTAACACGTGGGCATCGGTAAACTGAGCTAGCCATGGTCAAAAAGACCGTAAAGTTTTCAGAGTGCGGGGTAGGGTGGAAGGTGGAAATTAGTGCGGAAGAGAAAGCAGAAGATGACGCCAAGTGTAGACAGTGCGAGTTCGAGGAGAAAATGAAAAATATGATGGCGGTCCAGAGTGGGCTCATGGAGAAAATCGCAGAGCTGGAGAATGCATTGGCGAAGGAGCGAGAGAAAACGTCAGCCATGGAGGAAAGGCTCCGGGCAGCCGAGAAGGGCCTATCGAAGGTCGTGAAGGGGAACGAAGACGCAGGTGACGGCGGAAGCATTATGGCGACGACCCCCCGTGCGAGAGAGATGAGGGAAACAGGCATGACAAAGGCAGATACATTGGCCACAGGGCCCAGCTACCGGGAAGTAGTTTTGAGGGAGGGAGGGAGCAAACCAGCAGCCGTGACTCACGCTAGTCACCTAGTCAGCAGCCAGGTGCAGGTTTCAGAAGGAATGTCTGAACAGGTCATCATCGCCGGTGACTCAAATTTAGTCCGATGCGCAGCGGCAATCAAAGAAAGGGTGAAAGGCGACAAGAGAGTTGCGATAGGGACGTTCCCAGGACAAACGCTGGGGACAGTAATGAGTCAAGCGGGTGAACAACTCGCAGCTAAAGCTAACAATCGTAACCTCGTTGTAATTGCGGGAGGGTTAAATGACGTCCTGAAAAAAGAATCGTCAGGACTAGCGACGACCTTGGCGAAAGGGGTGGATGACATGCGCACCGTGTCCCCCCAGGTGCAAATTGTAGTATGCACAGTACCGGAAGTACCAGTACGCAACGTCAACCTGCAAAGAGCGGTTGTCGACGCAAACAAAGAGATATGGCGAATTAGTCGAGAGAAGGGTTTCGAGGTAGTGGATTTAAACAGGGAAGTGCACAGGTGGGGTGGATTCCAAAGAGACAAGATTCATTTCGATAAGAGGCTTGGACACGAGGTGGGCTGGCGACTGGCAGGACGCGCAGTAGCTTTTTTGGGGGGCTCACGGGCCCTTCGGAGTCCGGGGTAGCTCGTAACAGGAAAACAACCAGGAGGACGCTTTGACAGGTAGAATTGCGAAAAACCAGAAAAAAGGTAAAAGAAAAAGGAAAAAGGCGCGTGTTGCAATTAGTTACATAAACATGCAGGGTGGCAGAAAGAAGGCAAAATGGTTAGAGATTGAGGAGCAGTTAAACAAAGAACAGATAGGCGTGTATGCGGTTACAGAAACACACCTTAGAGACTTGGAAGAGCCACCACATATTAAAAATTATGTTGGGAAGGGTGTAACAGGACCATATCGGAAAGGAAAGGTGGGGGTGTAGGAATGCTAATTCACCGCGGAGCCAAATGGGTTAGAGTGAAACAGACGTGTTCAGAGCACCTCTGGGTTCTGGGCACAGTAGGTGGAAAGGAAACGTGGCTAGGGGTAGCCTACTTGTGGACGGGGAATAACTGCAGAGAAAAGAATCAGGAGATAGTGGATTGCATGAGTGCGGATATTAAGGAATTTGGTAATGGGGCCGAAATCATCCTTCTAGGGGACATGAATGCCCACATACATGACCTTGACGGATATTCAGACACCAATGGGAAGTTATTACTAGATCTTTGCGAGCAACATAGTCTGGAGATAGTTAACACGGGGCCTAAATGTGACGGCCAGATCACATGGGAAGTCGGAAACAAGCAATCAAGTATTGATTATTGTCTCATGACTGAAGGAATTTACCACAAACTGACAGAAATGAGGATAGACGAGGAAGGCATTAACAGCTTGGGTAGTGATCATAAACGAATAACATTACAAATGGGATACGAAACTAAAAATATGAGCATGGAATCAAAGTCTGGCAGCTCGTATTTAAATGACAAACAAATAATAAATATAGCCGCAAGAGTCGAGGAAGAAGTAGGCGAAATACCAGGCAAGGACTGGGAGTATAGTGAGCTGTTACATCTAATGACGAAGGAGATAGGGAAAGAGAAGAAAACTGTTTGCTGGAAAGGAAAAAGGAAGCCAAAAAGTTGGTGGAACAAGGAAATCCGGGAGGCGATCGAGAAGCGACGCGAAGCATCACGGGAGCATAGAAAGGCAAAAAAGGAGAAGCGGCCGCAGGACGAAGTCAAAAAAATATGGGAAATATATTTGGAGAAAAAATCCCTTGTACAGAAATTGGTAGAGGCAAAAATTAAAGGTGAAAGTGAACGCTGGATGACAGAGATACACGAAAAAAAGGAGGCCGCGCCTAGGATTTTTTGGAGCCACATAAAGGCGCTAGGTAGGAAGTCTGTCACAACGCAACAACATATTCTAGATGAAGGAGGAAATCAATTGGAAGGGTACGAAGCGCTAGGTTACATCCAAAAGGTAACAGCCGATTCGTTTCAAAAGAGCGTCCAGGGGATCTCCCCGGTGAGTAAAAGTGTGGCGGAGAAAGCAACAGAGGAAGAGCTAGTACTTGATAATTTCAACTGGAAAAAGGCCGAAGGAAAAATTCCAAAGCGCACTGCCGCGGGTTTAGATGGGATTCCCGTTAGCCTCATTAACGAACTAGGACATAACACTAAAGAAGCATTGTTAAAAGCAGTAGAAAAAAGCTTAAAGGACGGACAAATACCGGACAGTTGGCGACAAAGTAGAATGAACTTAATCTATAAAGGCAAGGGAGAAAAGGACAAGATTCGCTCGTATAGACCACTAACCATTACATCGGTACTATACAGGTTGGCGATGCAAGCAGTAAAAATGAAAATAGAAACATGGGCCGAACATAACGATATTTTGGGAGAACTTCAGAACGGATTTCGAGTCGACAGGCGGTTAGACGATAACCTGTTTGTTCTCACTCAGTGTATAGAAATATCTAAAATAGAGAATAGGCCCTTGTACGTGGCTTTTCTAGACATCACTGGGGCATACGACAACGTTAATCAGGAAATTTTGTGGGATATATTGAAAGGAATGGGCATGGGCGACGACTGTATACAGCTTTTGAGGGAGATATACCGAGAAAATACAGTTTGCATAGAGTGGGAAGGAATGCGTAGCAAAGAGAACGTTGAGGTTAGCAGGGGTCTGAGACAGGGATGTCCTTTGTCCCCACTGTTATTCATGCTGTACATGGTGAGTATGGAAAAAGCGCTAGAAGGTAGCAACATTGGTTTTAATCTGTCACACAAACAGGGCGGCATGATGATTGAGCAGAAGCTTCCAGGTTTATTTTATGCGGACGATATCGTCTTATTTGCGGACAGTCGAGATGATATACAGCAGCTGGCGAATATATGCGGAAGGGAAGGTGAAGCTCTTGGACTAGGATTCAGTGTAACGAAGTGTGGATTGATGGTATTCAATGATCCCTGTGATCAGACGGTGTCCATACAAGGCCAAGAAATACCGAGGGTAAGTGAATACAAGTACCTTGGAGTATGGGTAAATGAGAGTGATAGATACATGGAGGTACAGGAAAAAGCCTCGGCAGCAAAAGGAAAGAGGAATGCGGCAATAATGAAGCACAGAGCGTTGTGGGGATACAATAGGTATGAGGTGCTTCGAGGTCTGTGGAAGGGTGTAATGGTTCCAGGGCTTACTTTTGGGAACTCAGTGGTGTGCATGAGGGCAGAGGTGCAATCGGGAATGGATGTAAATCAAAGGACTGTGGGACGCCTCGCGTTGGGTGCTCACGGGAAGACGACAAACGAGGCTGTAAAGGGCGATATGGGGTGGGCAGGTTTTGAGGCGAGGGAAGCGCAGAGCAAAATAAGGTTCGAAGAAAGGCTAAGAAATATGAAGGAGAGTAGATGGGCAGAGAAGGTGTTCCGTTATTTGTATAGGAAGAGCGTGGACACACAGTGGAGAAAAAGAACTAGAAGACTCACTAGTAAATATACGGCTGGTATTGTGAGCCATATGTCAACAAAGAGCGTTAAGGGAAAAGTCAGGGAGGCGGAGAGGATTTACTGGATGGCAGCTATGGAGAAAAAACCGGCTTTGAGTAACTACCGAAAGGGCAAAAATGAAATAAGGAGGGAGGCATTTTACGATAATTCAAGGGGAAGCGCTTTACTGTTTGAAGCGAGATCGGGTTGCCTTAGAACGCGTAGTTATAAAGCAAGATTCAGTAAAGAAGAAGAACAATGCACATGCTGCGGGAAAGATAAGGAAACGGCGGAGCATGTTCTGATTGAATGTGGAGATATCCACCCAGGTGTACGTTTGGGCACGAGCCTACAGGAAGCCTTGGGTTTTAGGGACAACAATGGAAAGCTGAACACACCCGCGATTGAAATAAGTAAGAGACGGTTAGAGTATTGGTGGCAGAAAATTAGAGAGAAAGGACAAAAATAAATATTGGAAAAATAAAATATGGACAGTGTGCCGTAAATGGCAGAGAACTTAAGCTGAAAATTTACCTTTTTTCCATTAAGATAGAATTTATCGAAGTAGAGGCATTAGGCCAACATAAAAAAAGAAAAAAAAGGTTTTTTTTTGTCGAGCCTGGTGGCA
Organism: Rhipicephalus microplus; assembly: GCF_013339725.1. NCBI lineage: Eukaryota > Metazoa > Arthropoda > Arachnida > Ixodida > Ixodidae > Rhipicephalus > Rhipicephalus microplus. The sequence goes on from NW_023613197.1 coordinate 19,505, forward strand.
TACTTGTCACCACCCCGTTATAAAGGGGACGCTCATAGCATCCATCCATCCATCCTGATAGCTCTAAAGAATGTTCTGACGGGGTGAGAGTGGAGCACGACTGTCTCCGTGGCGCCATTGGCTAGCGCGATCGGCTGTTAACCGAAAGGTTGGAGTTCGAGCCACCGGTGGTGGTGCGGGCTTTCTTTTCTTTGGGCTGATAGCTCTGAAGAAATGTTCTGACGGTGGTGAGAGCGGAGCAGGACTGTCTCCATGGCGCAAGTGGTTAGCGCACTCAGCCGTTAACTGAACGGTTGGACGTTCGAGCCCACCCGGTGGTGGTGCGGCGCTTTTTTTTTCTTTGGGCTGATAGCTCTGAATAAATGTTCTGACGGTGGTGAGACTGGAGCACGACTGTCTCCGTGGCGCAATTGGCTAGCGCGATGGGCTGTAAACCGAAAGGTTGGAGGTTCGAGCCCACCCCGTGGTGGTGCGGCGTTTTTTTTCCTTTGGGCTGATAGCTCTGAAGAATTGTTCTGACGTTGGTGAGAGTTAAGCAGGACTGTCTCCGTGGCGCAATTGGATAGCGCGATCGGCTATTAACCGAAAGGTTGGAGGTTCGAGCCCACCCGGTGGTGGTGCGGCGCTTTTTTTCTTTGGGCTGATAGCTCTTAAGAAATGTTCTGACGGTGGTGAGAGTGGAGCACGACTGTCTCCGTGGCGCCATTGGCTAGCGCGATCGGCTGTTAACTGAAAGGTTGGAGGTTTGAGCCCTCCCGGGAGTGGTGTGTCACTTTTTTCTTTGCACAGATAGCTTAGAAGATATGTTCTGATGGTGGTGAAGTGGAGCACGACTGTCTCCGTGGCGCTATTGACTAGTGCGATCGGCTGTTAACCGAAAGGTTGGAGGTTCGAGCTCTCCCGGGAGTGGTGTGTTGCTTTTTTCTTTGCGCTGATTGCTTCGAAGATATGTTCTGATGGTGGTGAGAGTGGAGCACGACTGTCTCCGTGGCGCAATTGGCTAGCGCGATCGGCTGTTAACCAAAAGGTTGGAGGTTTGAGCCCTCCCGGGAGTGGTGTGTTGCTTTTTTTGCGCTGATAGCTTTGAAGATATTTTCTGATGGTGGTGAGAGTGGAGCACGACTGTCTCCGTGGCGCAATTGGCTAGCACGAGCGGCTGTTAACCGAAAGTTTGAAGGTTTGAGCCCTTCCAGGAGTGGTGTGTTGCTTGTTTCTTTGCGCTGATAGCTTTGAAGATATGTTCTGATGGTGGTGAGAGTGGAGCACGACTGTCTGCGTGGCGCCATTGGCTAGCACGTTCGGCTGTTAACCGAAAGGTTGGAGGTTCGAGCCCACCCAGTGGTGGTGCGGCGCTTTTTTTTCTTTGGGCTGATAGCTCTGAAGAAATGTTCTGATGGTGGTTAGAGTGGAGCACGACTGTCTCCGTGGTGCGATTGGCTAGCGCGATCGGCTGTTAACCGAAAGGTTGGAGGTTCGAGCCCACCCGGTGGTGGTGCGGCGCTTTTTTTTCTTTGCGCTGATAGCTTTGAAGATATGTTCTGATGGTGGTGAGACTGGAGCACGACTGTCTCCGTGGTGCGATTGGCTAGCGCGATCGGAGGTTAACCGACGGTGGCGGTTCGGAGCCCCACCCGTGGTGGGTGCGGCGCTTTTTTTTCCTTGCGTGATCGTTTGAATATATGTTGATGGTGTTGAGAGTGGACCAGGACTGTCTTACGTTGCGCAACGGGCTAGCGCTATCGGCGTTAACTGAAAGGTGGGGTTCGAGCCCACACTGTGGTGTGGTGCGGCGCTTTTTTTCTTTGGTGGTGATAGCTCTGAAGACATGTTTTGACTGTGGTGAGTGGGGCGCACTGTCGACGTGGCGCAATTGGCTTGCGCGATCGGCTTTAACCGAAAGGTGGAGGTTCGAGCCCACCCGATGATGGTTGTGGCGCTTTTTTTTCTTTGTGACTGATAGCTTTGAAGATATGTTTGATGGTGGTGATGAGTTGACAGCAGGACTGTCTCAGGGTTCAATTGGATAGCGCGATGCTGTTTGCCGAAAGGTTGGAAGTTCGAAGCCACCCGGTGGTGGTGCGGTGCTTTTTTTCTTTGGGCTGATAGCTCTGAAAAATGTTCTGGACGGTGGTGAGAGCGGAGCAGGACTGTCTCCATGGCGCAATTGGTTAGCGCATCTCAGGCCGTTAACTGAACGGTTGGACGTTCGAGCCCACCCGTGGTGGTGCGGCGCTTTTTTTCTTTGGGCTGATAGCTCTGAATAAATGTTCTGACGGTGGTGAGACTGGAGCACGACTGTCTCCGTGGCGCATTGGCTAGCGCGATGGGCTGTTAACCGAAAGGTTGGGAGGTTCGAGCCCACCCCGGGGTGGGGCTGGCGTTTTTTTCTTTGCGCTGATAGCTTTGAAGAATTGTCTGACGTTGGTGAGAGTAGAGCAGGACTGTCTCCGTGGCGCAATTGGTAGCGCGATCGGCTAGTTAACCGAAAGGTTGGAGGTTCGAGCCCATCCCGGGAGTGGTGTGTGTGCTTTTTTCTTTGCGCTGATAGCTTTGAAGATATGTTCTGGATGGTGGTGAGAGTGGAGCAGACTGTCTCCGTGGCGCAATTTCTAGCGCGAAGGGCGTTAACCGAAGGTTGGAGGTTCAGCCCTCCCGATAGTGGGGTGTTGCTTTTTTTCTTTGCGCTGATAAGCTTTGAAGATAATTCGATGGTGGTGGAGAGTGTAGACGGCTGTCTCCCTGGCGCACTTGGCTAGCGCGATCTGCAGGTGGCCGAAAGGTTTGAGGCTCGAGCCCACCCGTTAGTGTGGCGGCGCTTAATTTTTACCCTTGGGTGATAGTGCTGAAGAAAATGTTTCTGACGGTGGAGAGTGGAGCACGACTGTCTCCCGTGGCGCAAATGCTAACGTTTCGGCTGTTAACCGCAAAATGTGGAGTTTCGAGCCCTCCCGGAGTGTGTGTCTCGTTTTTTTTTTTGTGCAGATCGCTCTTTGCAGATTATAGTTCTGATGGGGGTGAGAGTGGGAGCACGACCTGTCTGCCGTGGCGCATTGGCTAGCACGTTTCGGGGCTGTGAACCCGAAAAGTTGGCGGTTCTAGGCACCCAGTGGTGGTGCAGGGCTTTTTTTTCTTTGGGCTGATAGCTCTGAAGAAATGTTCTGATGGTGGTTAGAGTGGAGCACGACTGTCTCCGTGGTGCAATTGGCTAGCGCGATCGGCTGTTAACTGAAAGGTTGGAGGTTCGAGCCCACCCGGTGGTGGTGCGGCGCTTTTTTTCTTTGCGCTGATAGCTTTGAAGATATTTTCTGATGGTGGTGAGACTGGAGCACGACTGTCTCCGTGGCGCGATTGGCTGTTAACCGAAAGGTTGGAGGTTCGAGCCCACCGGTGGTGGTGCGGCGCTTTTTTTCCTTTGGACTGATAGCTCTGAAGAATTTTTCTGACGTTGGTGAGAGTTGAGCAGGACTGTCTCCGTGGCTCAATTGGATAGCGCGATCGGCTATTAACCGAAAGGTTGGAGGTTCGAGCCCACCAGGTGGTGGTGCGGCGCTTTTTTTCTTTGGGCTGATTTGGGTTGGTTCTCTAGAGGTCGGACGTGTTTTTGGAGAGCTCCGGAATGACAGCTACAGATAAGTGTTTTTGCATGTTTCCAGCTTACCTCTGTATGTAGCGTTATGAGAACGTAAGGCGCTAGCGTAAAACTTGATTAGGTCTAGTATGGTGTACGTTTTTTTTTTAGTATTCTGTACTGTGTCTTTTTTTCTCCAGCCACCACGTGGCTGAGGCCTGCGCGTAGACCGACCACGTGCATGCGCAGGTGCTGTGAAGTGTAGCGTATTTATTTATTATTGTGGTTCTTTTTGGCTTAGACCAGTGTATTTTAGTACAGTTTTCTAACACGTGGGCATCGGTAAACTGAGCTAGCCATGGTCAAAAAGACCGTAAAGTGTTCAGAGTGCGGGGTAGGGTGGAAGGTGGAAATTAGTGCGGAAGAGAAAGCAGAAGATGACGCCAAGTGTAGACAGTGCGAGTTCGAGGAGAAAATGAAAAATATGATGGCGGTCCAGAGTGGGCTCATGGAGAAAATCGCAGAGCTGGAGAATGCATTGGCGAAGGAGCGAGAGAAAACGTCAGCCATGGAGGAAAGGCTCCGGGCAGCCGAGAAGGGCCTATCGAAGGTCGTGAAGGGGAACGAAGACGCAGGTGACGGCGGAAGCATTATGGCGACGACCCCCCGTGCGGGAGAGATGAGGGAAACAGGCATGACAAAGGCAGATACATTGGCCACAGGGCCCAGCTACCGGGAAGTAGTTTTGAGGGAGGGAGGGAGCAAACCAGCAGCCGTGACTCACGCTAGTCACCTAGTCAGCAGCCAGGTGCAGGTTTCAGAAGGAATGTCTGAACAGGTCATCATCGCCGGTGACTCAAATTTAGTCCGATGCGCAGCGGCAATCAAGAAAGGGTGAAAGGCGACAAGAGAGTTGCGATAGGGACGTTCCCAGGACAAACGCTGGGGACAGTAATGAGTCAAGCGGGTGAACAACTCGCAGCTAAAGCTAACAATCGTAACCTCGTTGTAATTGCGGGAGGGTTAAATGACGTCCTGAAAAAAGAATCGTCAGGACTAGCGACGACCTTGGCGAAAGGGGTGGATGACATGCGCACCGTGTCCCCCCAGGTGCAAATTGTAGTATGCACAGTACCGGAAGTACCAGTACGCAACGTCAACCTGCAAAGAGCGGTTGTCGACGCAAACAAAGAGATATGGCGAATTAGTCGAGAGAAGGGTTTCGAGGTAGTGGATTTAAACAGGGAAGTGCACAGGTGGGGTGGATTCCAAAGAGACAAGATTCATTTCGATAAGAGGCTTGGACACGAGGTGGGCTGGCGACTGGCAGGACGCGCAGTAGCTTTTTTGGGGGGCTCACGGGCCCTTCGGAGTCCGGGGTAGCTCGTAGCAGGAAAACAACCAGGAGGACGCTTTGACAGGTAGAATTGCGAAAAACCAGAAAAAAGGTAAAAGAAAAAGGAAAAAGGCGCGTGTTGCAATTAGTTACATAAACATGCAGGGTGGCAGAAAGAAGGCAAAATGGTTAGAGATTGAGGAGCAGTTAAACAAAGAACAGATAGGCGTGTATGCGGTTACAGAAACACACCTTAGAGACTTGGAAGAGCCACCACATATTAAAAATTATGTTTGGGAAGGGTGTAACAGGACCATATCGGAAAGGAAAGGTGGGGGTGTAGGAATGCTAATTCACCGCGGAGCCAAATGGGTTAGAGTGAAACAGACGTGTTCAGAGCACCTCTGGGTTCTGGGCACAGTAGGTGGAAAGGAAACGTGGCTAGGGGTAGCCTACTTGTGGACGGGGAATAACTGCAGAGAAAAGAATCAGGAGATAGTGGATTGCATGAGTGCGGATATTAAGGAATTTGGTAATGGGGCCGAAATCATCCTTCTAGGGGACATGAATGCCCACATACATGACCTTGACGGATATTCAGACACCAATGGGAAGTTATTACTAGATCTTTGCGAGCAACATAGTCTGGAGATAGTTAACACGGGGCCTAAATGTGACGGCCAGATCACATGGGAAGTCGGAAACAAGCAATCAAGTATTGATTATTGTCTCATGACTGAAGGAATTTACCACAAACTGACAGAAATGAGGATAGACGAGGAAGGCATTAACAGCTTGGGTAGTGATCATAAACGAATAACATTACAAATGGGATACGAAACTAAAATATGAGCATGGAATCAAAGTCTGGCAGCTCGTATTTAAATGACAAACAAATAATAAATATAGCCGCAAGAGTCGAGGAAGAAGTAGGCGAAATACCAGGCAAGGACTGGGAGTATAGTGAGCTGTTACATCTAATGACGAAGGAGATAGGGAAAGAGAAGAAAACTGTTTGCTGGAAAGGAAAAAGGAAGCCAAAAAGTTGGTGGAACAAGGAAATCCGGGAGGCGATCGAGAAGCGACGCGAAGCATCACGGGAGCATAGAAAGGCAAAAAAGGAGAAGCGGCCGCAGGACGAAGTCAAAAAATATGGGAAATATATTTAGGAGAAAAAATCCCTTGTACAGAAATTGGTAGAGGCAAAAATTAAAGGTGAAAGTGAACGCTGGATGACAGAGATACACGAAAAAAAGGAGGCCGCGCCTAGGATTTTTTGGAGCCACATAAAGGCGCTAGGTAGGAAGTCTGTCACAACGCAACAACATATTCTAGATGAAGGAGGAAATCAATTGGAAGGGTACGAAGCGCTAGGTTACATCCAAAAGGTAACAGCCGATTCGTTTCAAAAGAGCGTCCAGGGGATCTCCCCGGTGAGTAAAAGTGTGGCGGAGAAAGCAACAGAGGAAGAGCTAGTACTTGATAATTTCAACTGGAAAAAGGCCGAAGGAAAAATTCCAAAGCGCACTGCCGCGGGTTTAGATGGGATTCCCGTTAGCCTCATTAACGAACTAGGACATAACACTAAAGAAGCATTGTTAAAAGCAGTAGAAAAAAGCTTAAAGGACGGACAAATACCGGACAGTTGGCGACAAAGTAGAATGAACTTAATCTATAAAGGCAAGGGAGAAAAGGACAAGATTCGCTCGTATAGACCACTAACCATTACATCGGTACTATACAGGTTGGCGATGCAAGCAGTAAAAATGAAAATAGAAACATGGGCCGAACATAACGATATTTTGGGAGAACTTCAGAACGGATTTCGAGTCGACAGGCGGTTAGACGATAACCTGTTTGTTCTCACTCAGTGTATAGAAATATCTAAAATAGAGAATAGGCCCTTGTACGTGGCTTTTCTAGACATCACTGGGGCATACGACAACGTTAATCAGGAAATTTTGTGGGATATATTGAAAGGAATGGGCATGGGCGACGACTGTATACAGCTTTTGAGGGAGATATACCGAGAAAATACAGTTTGCATAGAGTGGGAAGGAATGCGTAGCAAAGAGAACGTTGAGGTTAGCAGGGGTCTGAGACAGGGATGTCCTTTGTCCCCACTGTTATTCATGCTGTACATGGTGAGTATGGAAAAAGCGCTAGAAGGTAGCAACATTGGTTTTAATCTGTCACACAAACAGGGCGGCATGATGATTGAGCAGAAGCTTCCAGGTTTATTTTATGCGGACGATATCGTCTTATTTGCGGACAGTCGAGATGATATACAGCAGCTGGCGAATATATGCGGAAGGGAAGGTGAAGCTCTTGGACTAGGATTCAGTGTAACGAAGTGTGGATTGATGGTATTCAATGATCCCTGTGATCAGACGGTGTCCATACAAGGCCAAGAAATACCGAGGGTAAGTGAATACAAGTACCTTGGAGTATGGGTAAATGAGAGTGATAGATACATGGAGGTACAGGAAAAAGCCTCGGCAGCAAAAGGAAAGAGGAATGCGGCAATAATGAAGCACAGAGCGTTGTGGGGATACAATAGGTATGAGGTGCTTCGAGGTCTGTGGAAGGGTGTAATGGTTCCAGGGCTTACTTTTGGGAACTCAGTGGTGTGCATGAGGGCAGAGGTGCAATCGGGAATGGATGTAAATCAAAGGACTGTGGGACGCCTCGCGTTGGGTGCTCACGGGAAGACGACAAACGAGGCTGTAAAGGGCGATATGGGGTGGGCAGGTTTTGAGGCGAGGGAAGCGCAGAGCAAAATAAGGTTCGAAGAAAGGCTAAGAAATATGAAGGAGAGTAGATGGGCAGAGAAGGTGTTCCGTTATTTGTATAGGAAGAGCGTGGACACACAGTGGAGAAAAAGAACTAGAAGACTCACTAGTAAATATACGGCTGGTATTGTGAGCCATATGTCAACAAAGAGCGTTAAGGGAAAAGTCAGGGAGGCGGAGAGGATTTACTGGATGGCAGCTATGGAGAAAAAAACCGGCTTTGAGTAACTACCGAAAGGGCAAAAATGAAATAAGGAGGGAGGCATTTTACGATAATTCAAGGGGAAGCGCTTTACTGTTTGAAGCGAGATCGGGTTGCCTTAGAACGCGTAGTTATAAAGCAAGATTCAGTAAAGAAGAAGAACAATGCACATGCTGCTGGGAAAGATAAGGAAACGGCGGAGCATGTTCTGATTGAATGTGGAGATATCCACCCAGGTGTACGTTTGGGCACGAGCCTACAGGAAGCCTTGGGTTTTAGGGACAACAATGGAAAGCTGAACACACCCGCGATTGAAATAAGTAAGAGACGGTTAGAGTATTGGTGGCAGAAAATTAGAGAGAAAGGACAAAAATAAATATTGGAAAAATAAAATATGGACAGTGTGCCGTAAATGGCAAAGAACTTAAGCTGAAAATTTACCTTTTTTCCATTAAGATAGAATTTATCGAAGTAGAGGCATTAGGCCAACATAAAAAAAAGAAAAAAAGTTTTTTTTTTGTCGAGCCTGGTGGCATACTTGTCACCACCCCGTTATAAAGGGGACGCTCATAGCATCCATCCATCCATCCTGATAGCTCTAAAGAAATGTTCTGACGGGGGTGAGAGTGGAGCACGACTGTCTCCGTGGCGCCATTGGCTAGCGCGATCGGCTGTTAACCGAAAGGTTGGAGGTTCGAGCCACCCGGTGGTGGTGCGGGCTTTCTTTTCTTTGGGCTGATAGCTCTGAAGAAATGTTCTGACGGTGGTGAGAGCGGAGCAGGACTGTCTCCATGGCGCAAGTGGTTAGCGCACTCAGCCGTAACTGAACGGTTGGACGTTCGAGCCACCCGGGGTGGTGCGGCGCTTTTTTTTTCTTTGGGCTGATAGCTCTGAATAAATGTTCTGACGTGGTGAGACTGGAGCACGACTGTCTCCGTGGCGCAATTGGCTAGCGCGATGGGCTGTAAACCGAAAGGTTGGAGGTTCGAGCCCACCCGTGGTGTGCGGCGTTTTTTTTCCTTTGGGCTGATAGCTCTGAAGAATTGTCTGACGTTGGTGAGTGTTAAGCAGGACTGTCTCCGTGGCGCAATTGGATAGCGCGATCGGCTATTAACCGAAAGGTTGGAGGTTCGAGCCACCAGTGGTGGTGCGGCGCTTTTTTTCTTTGGCTGATAGCTCTTAAGAAATGTCTGACGGTGGTGAGAGTGGAGCACGACTGTCTTGGTGGCGCCATTGGCTAGCGCGATCGGCTGTTAACCAAAAAGTTGGAGGTTTGAGCCCTCCCGGGAGTGGTGTGTTGCTTTTTTCTTTGCGCTGATAGCTTTGAAGATATGTTCTGATGGTGGTGAGAGTGGAGCAAGACTGTCTCCGTGGCGCAATCGGTTAGCGCGATCGGCTGTTAACCGAAAGGTTGGAGGCTCGAGCCCTCCCGGGGGTGTTGTGTTGCTTTTTTCTTTGCGCTGATAGCTTTGAAGATATGTACTGATGGTGGTGAGAGTGGAGCACGACTGTCTCCGTGGCGCAATTGGCTAGCGCGATCGGCTGATAACCGAAAGGTTGGAGGTTCGAGCCCACCCGGTGGTGGTGCAGCGCTTTTTTTTTCTCTGCGCTGATAGCTTTGGAGAAATGTTCTGACGGTGGTGAGAATAGAGCACGGCTGTCTCCGTGGCGCAATTGGCTAGCACGTTCGGTGGTTAAACGAAAAATTGGAGTTTCGAGCCCTCCCGGGAGTGGTGTGTCGCTTTTTTCTTTGCGCTGATAGCTTTGAAGATTTGTTCTGATAGTGGTGAGAGTGGAGCACGACTGTCTCCGTGGCGAAATTGGATAGCGCGATCGGCTATTAACCGAAAAATTGGAGTTTCGAGCCCTCCCGGGAGTGGTGTGTCACTTTTTTCTTTGCACAGATAGCTTAGAAGATATGTTCTGATGGTGGTGAGAGTGGAGCACGACTGTCTCCGTGGCGCTATTGACTAGTGCGATCGGCTGTTAACCGAAAGGTTGGAGGTTCGAGCTCTCCCGGGAGTGGTGTGTTGCTTTTTTCTTTGCGCTGATTGCTTCGAAGATATGTTCTGATGGTGGTGAGAGTGGAGCACGACTGTCTCCGTGGCGCAATTGGCTAGCGCGATCGGCTGTTAACCAAAAGGTTGGAGGTTTGAGCCCTCCCGGGAGTGGTGTGTTGCTTTTTTTTGCGCTGATAGCTTTGAAGATATTTTCTGATGGTGGTGAGAGTGGAGCACGACTGTCTCCGTGGCGCAATTGGCTAGCACGAGCGGCTGTTAACCGAAAGTTTGAAGGTTTGAGCCCTTCCAGGAGTGGTGTGTTGCTTGTTTCTTTGCGCTGATAGCTTTGAAGATATGTTCTGATGGTGGTGAGAGTGGAGCACGACTGTCTGCGTGGCGCCATTGGCTAGCACGTTCGGCTGTTAACCGAAAGATTGGAGGTTTGAGCCCTTCCGGGAGTGGTGTGTTGCTTTTTTTTGGCGCTGATAACTTTGAAGATATGTTCAGATGGTGGTGAGAGCAGAGCACGACTGTCTCCGTGGCACAATTGGCTAGCGCGATCGGCTGTTAACCGAAAGGTTGGAGGTTCGAGCCCACCCAGTGGTGGTGCGGCGCTTTTTTTTCTTTGGGCTGATAGCTCTGAAGAAATGTTCTCATGGTGGTTAGAGTGGAGCACGACTGTCTCCGTGGTGCGATTGGCTAGCGCGATCGGCTGTTAACCGAAAGGTTGGAGGTTCGAGCCCACCCGGTGGTGGTGCGGCGCTTTTTTTCTTTGCGCTGATAGCTTTGAAGATATGTTCTGATGGTGGTGAGACTGGAGCACGACTGTCTCCGTGGCGCGATTGGCTGTTAACCGAAAGGTTGGAGGTTCGAGCCCACCGGTGGTGGTGCGGCGCTTTTTTTCCTTTGGACTGATAGCTCTGAAGAATTGTTCTGACGTTGGTGAGAGTTGAGCGGGACTGTCTCCGTGGCTCAATTGGATAGCGCGATCGGCTATTAACCGAAAGGTTGGAGGTTCGAGCCCACCAGGTGGTGGTGTGGCGCTTTTTTTCTTTGGGCTGATAGCTCTAAAGAAATGTTCTGACGGGGGTGAGAGTGGAGCACGACTGTCTCCGTGGCGCCATTGGCTAGCGCGATCGGCTGTTAACCGAAAGGTTGGAGGTTCGAGCCACCCGGTGGTGGTGCGGGCTTTCTTTTCTTTGGGCTGATAGCTCTGAAAAAATGTTCTGACGGTGGTGAGAGCGGAGCAGGACTGTCTCCATGGCGCAATTGGTTAGCGCTCTCGGCCGTTAACTGAATGGTTGGACGTTCGAGCCCACCCGGTGGTGGTGCGGCGCTTTTTTTTCTTTGGGCTGATAGCTCTGAATAAATGTTCTGACGGTGGTGAGACTGGAGCACGACTGTCTCCGTGGCGCAATTGGCTAGCGCGATGGGCTGTTAACCGAAAGGTTGGAGGTTCGAGCCCACCCCGTGGTGGTGCAGCGCTTTTTTTTCTTGCGCTGATAGCTTTGGAGAAATGTTCTGACGGTGGTGAGAATAGAGCACGGCTGTCTCCGTGGCGCAATTGGCTAGCACGTATCGGCTAGTTAACCGAAAATTGGAGTTTCGAGCCCTACCGGGAGTGGTGTGTCGCTTTTTTTCTTTGCGCTGATAGCTCTGAAGAAATGTTCAGATGGTGGTGAGAGTGGAGCACGGACTGTCTCCGTGGCGCAATTGGCTAGCGCGATCGGCTGTTAACCAAAAGTTGGATGGTTTGAGCCCTCCGGGAGTGGGTGTGTGCTTTTTTCTTTGCGCTGATAGCTTTGAAGATATGTTCTGATGGTGGTGAGAGTGGAGCAAGACTGTCTCCGTGGCGCAATTGGTTAGCGCGATCGGCTGTTAACCGAAAGGTTGGAGGCTCGAGCCCTCCCGGGGGTGTTGTTGCTTTGTTTCTTTGCGCTGATAGCTTTGAAGATATTGTACTGATGTGGTGAGAGTGGAGCACGACTGTTTCCGTGGCGCGATTGGCTAGCGCGATCGGCTGATAACCGAAAGGTTGGAGGTTCGAGCCCACCCGGTGGTGGTGCAGCACTTTTTTTTCTTTGCGCTGATAGCTTTGGAGAAATGTTCTGACGATGGTGAGAATAGAGCTCGGCTGTCTCCGTGGCGCAATTGGCTAGCACGTTCGGTGGTTAAACGAAAAATTGGAGTTTCGAGCCCTCCCGGGAGTGGTGTGTCGCTTTTTTCTTTGCGCTGATAGCTTTGAAGATTTGTTCTGATAGTGGTGAGAGTGGAGCACGACTGTCTCCGTGACGCAATTGGCTAGCGCGATCGGCTGTGAACCGAAAGGTTGGAGGTTCGAGCGCACCCGGTGGTGCGGCTCTTCTTTTTCTTTGGGCTGATAGCTTTCAAGAAATGATCTGACGGGGGTGAGAGTGGAGTACGACTGTCTCCGTGGCGAAATTGGCTAGCGCAATCGGCTGTTAACCGAAAGGTTGGAGGTTCGAGCCCACCCGGTGGTGGTGCGGCGCTTTTTTTTTCTTTGGGCTGATAGCTCTGAATAAATGTTCTGACGGTGGTTAGAGTGGAGCACGACTGTCTCTGTGGCGCAATTGGCTAGCGCGATCGGCTGTTAACCGAAAGGTTGGAGGTTCGAGCCCACGCGGTGGTGGTGCGGCGCTTTTTTTTCTTTGCGCTGATAGCTATGAAGAAATGTTCTGACGGTGGTGAGTGTGGAGCACGACTGTCTCCGTGGCGCAATTGGCTAGCACGTTCGGCTGTTAACCGAAAAATTGGAGTTTCGAGCCCTCCCGGGAGTGGTGTGTCACTTTTTTCTTTGCACAGATAGCTTAGAAGATATGTTCTGATGGTGGTGAGAGTGGAGCACGACTGTCTCCGTGGCGCTATTGACTAGCGCGATCGGCTGTTAACCGAAAGGTTGGAGGTTCGAGCTCTCCCGGGAGTGGTGTGTTGCTTTTTTCTTTGCGCTGATTGCTTCGAAGATATGTTATGATGGTGGTGAGAGTGGAGCACGACTGTCTCCGTGGCGCAATTGGCTAGCGCGATCGGCTGTTAACCAAAAGGTTGGAGGTTTGAGCCCTCCCGGGAGTGGTGTGTTGCTTTTTCTTTGCGCTGATAGCTTTGAAGATATTTTCTGATGGTGGTGAGAGTGGAGCACGACTGTCTCCGTGGCGCAATTGGCTAGCACGAGCGGCTGTTAACCGAAAGTTTGAAGGTTTGAGCCCTTCCAGGAGTGGTGTGTTGCTTGTTTCTTTGCGCTGATAGCTTTGAAGATATGTTCTGATGGTGGTGAGAGTGGAGCACGACTGTCTGCGTGGCGCCATTGGCTAGCACGTTCGGCTGTTAACCGAAAGATTGGAGGTTTGAGCCCTTCCGGGAGTGGTGTGTTGCTTTTTTTTGGCGCTGATAACTTTGAAGATATGTTCAGATGGTGGTGAGAGCAGAGCACGACTGTCTCCGTGGCACAATTGGCTAGCGCGATCGGCTGTTCACCGAAAGGTTGGAGGTTCGAGCCCACCCAATGGTGGTGCGGCGCTTTTTTTTTCTTTGGGCTGATAGCTCTGAAGAAATGTTCTCATGGTGGTTAGAGTGGAGCACGACTGTCTCCGTGGTGCAATTGGCTAGCGCGATCGGCTGTTAACCGAAAGGTTGGAGGTTCGAGCCCACCCGGTGGTGGTGCGGCGCTTTTTTTCTTTGCGCTGATAGCTTTGAAGATATGTTCTGATGGTGGTGAGACTGGAGCACGACTGTCTCCGTGGCGCGATTGGCTGTTAACCGAAAGGTTGGAGGTTCGAGCCCACCGGTGGTGGTGCGGCGCTTTTTTTCTTTGGACTGATAGCTCTGAAGAATTGTTCTGACGTTGGTGAGAGTTGAGCAGGACTGTCTCCGTGGCTCAATTAGATAGCGCGATCGGCTATTAACCGAAAGGTTGGAGGTTCGAGCCCACCAGGTGGTGGTGCGGCGCTTTTTTTCTTTGGGCTGATAGCTCTAAAGAAATGTTCTGACGGGGGTGAGAGTGGAGCACGACTGTCTCCGTGGCGCCATTGGCTAGCGCGATCGGCTGTTAACCGAAAGGTTGGAGGTTCGAGCCACCCGGTGGTGGTGCGGGCTTTCTTTTCTTTGGGCTGATAGCTCTGAAGAAATGTTCTGACGGCGGTGAGAGCGGAGCAGGACTGTCTCCATGGCGCAATTGGTTAGCGCACTCGGCCGTTAACTGAATGGTTGGACGTTCGAGCCCACCCGGTGGTGGTGCGGCGCTTTTTTTTTCTTTGGGCTGATAGCTCTGAATAAATGTTCTGACGGTGGTGAGACTGGAGCACGACTGTCTCCGTGGCGCAATTGGCTAGCGCGATGGGCTGTAAACCGAAAGGTTGGAAGTTCGAGCCCACCCCGTGGTGGTGCGGCGCTTTTTTTCCTTTGGGCTGATAGCTCTGAAGAATTGTTCTGACGTTGGTGAGAGTTGAGCAGGACTGTCTCCGTGGCGCAATTGGATAGCGCGATCGGCTATTAACCGAAAGGTTGGAGGTTCGAGCCCACCCGGTGGTGGTGCGGCGCTTTTTTTCTTTGGGCTGATAGCTCTTAAGAAATGTTCTGACGGTGGTGAGAGTGGAGCACGACTGTCTCCGTGGCGCCATTGGCTAGCGCGATCGGCTGTTAACTGAAAGGTTGGAGGTTTGAGCCCTCCCGGGAGTGGTGTGTTGCTTTTTTTTCTTTCGGCTGATAGCTTTGAAGATATGTTCTGATGGTGGTGGGAGTGGAGGAGGACTGTCTCCGTGGCGCAATTGGCTAGCGCGATCTGCAGTTGACCGAAAGGTTGGAGGTTCGAGCCCACCCGGTGGTGGTGCGGCGCTTCTATTTCCTTGGGCTGATAGCTCTGAAGAAATGTTCTGATGGTGGTGAGAGTGGAGCACGACTGTCTCCGTGGCGCAATTGGCTAGCGCGATCGGCTGTTAACCGAAAGGTTGGAGGTTCGAGCCCTCCCGGGGGTGTTGTGTTGCTTTTTTCTTTGCGCTGATAGCTTTGAAGATATGTTCTGATGGTGGAGAGAGTGGAGCACGACTGTCTCCGTGGCGCAATTGGCTAGCGCGATCGGCTGTTAACCGAAAGGTTGGAGGTTCGAGCCCTCCCGGGAGTGGTGTGTTGCTTTTTCTTTGCGCTGATAGCTTTGAAGATATGTTCTGATGATGGTGAGAGTGGAGCACGACTGTCTCCGTGGCGCAATTGGCTAGCGCGGTCGGCTGTTAACCGAAAGGTTGGAGGTTCGAGCCCACCCGGTGGTGGTGCGGCGCGTTTTTTTTTTTGCGCAGATAGCTTCGAAGATATGTACTGATGGTGGTGAGAGTGGAGCACGACTGTTTCCGTGGCGCAATTGGCTAGCGCGATCGGCTGATAACCGAAAGGTTGGAGTTTCGAGCCCACCCGGTGGTGGCGCGGCGCTTTTTTTTTGCGCTGATAGCTTTGGAGAAATGTTCTGACGGTGGTGAGATTGGAGCACGACTGTCTCCGTGGCGCGATTGGCTAGCGCAATCGGCTGTTAACCGAAAGGTTGGAGGTTCGAGCCCACCCGGTGGTGGTGCGGCGCTTTTTTTTCTTTGGGCTGATAGCTCTGAATAAATGTTCTGACGGTGGTTAGAGTGGAGCACGACTGTCTCTGTGGCGCAATTGGCTAGCGCGATCGGCTGTTAACCGAAAGGTTGGAGGTTCGAGCCCACGCGGTGGTGGTGCGGCGCTTTTTTTTCTTTGCGCTGATAGCTATGAAGAAATGTTCTGACGGTGGTGAGTGTGGAGCACGACTGTCTCCGTGGCGCAATTGGCTAGCACGTTCGGCTGTTAACCGAAAAAGTTGGAGTTTCGAGCCCTCCCGGGAGTGGTGTGTTGCTTTTTTCTTTGCGCTGATAGCTTTGAAGATATTTTCTGATGGTGGTGAGAGTGGAGCACGACTGTCTCCGTGGCGCAATTGGCTAGCACGAGCGGCTGTTAACCGAAAGTTTGAAGGTTTGAGCCCTTCCACGAGTGGTGTGTTGCTTGTTTCTTTGCGCTGATAGCTTTGAAGATATGTTCTGATGGTGGTGAGAGTGGAGCACGACTGTCTGCGTGGCGCCATTGGCTAGCACGTTCGGCTGTTAACCGAAAAATTGGAGGTTTGAGCCCTTCCGGGAGTGGTGTGTTGCTTTTTTTTGGCGCTGATAACTTTGAAGTTATGTTCAGATGGTGGTGAGAGCAGAGCACGACTGTCTCCGTGGCACAATTGGCTAGCGCGATCGGCTGTTAACCGAAAGGTTGGAGGTTCGAGCCCACCCAGTGGTGGTGCGGCGCTTTTTTTTCTTTGGGCTGATAGCTCTGAAGAAATGTTCTGATGGTGGTTAGAGTGGAGCACGACTGTCTCCGTGGTGCAATTGGCTAGCACGTTCGGCTGTTAACCGAAAAATTGGAGTTTCGAGCCCTCCGGGAGTGGTGTGTCTGCTTTTTTCTTTGAGCTGATAGCTTAGAAAGATGTTCTGATGGTGGTGAGAGTGGAGCACGACCTGTCTCCGTGGCGCAATTGGCTAGCGCGATCGGCATTAACCGAAAGGTTGGAGGTTCGAGCCCTCCCGGGATTGTGTGTTGCTTTTTTCTTTGCGCTGATGCTTTGAAGATATGTTCTGATGGTGGTGAGAGTGGAGCACGACTGTTTCGTGGCGCATTGGCTACGCGATTCGGCTGTTACCGAAAGTTGGAGGTTCGAGCCCTCCCGGTAGGTGGGCATTGCTTCTATTTATCTTTGGCTGATAGCTTGAGAAATGTTCTGATGGTGGTTAGAGTGGAGCACGACTCCTCCGTGGTGCAATTGGCTAGCGCGATCGGCTGATAACCGAAAGGTTGGACGTTCGATCCCACCCGGTGGTGGTGCGGCGCTTTTTTTTTGGCGCTGAAACTTTGAAGATATGTTCAGATGGTGGTGAGAGCAGAGCACGACTGTTCCGTGGCACAATTGGCTAGCGCGATCGGCTGTTAACCGAAGGTTGGAGGTTCGAGCCCACCCAGTGGTGGTGCGGCGCTTTTTTTTCTTTGGGCTGATAGCTCTGAAGAAATGTTCTGATGGTGGTTAGAGTGGAGCACGACTGTTCCGTGGTGCAATTGGCTAGCGCGATCGGCTGTTAACCGAAAGTTTGAAGGTTTGAGCCCTCCCGGGAGTGGTGTGTCGCTTTTTCTTTGCGCTGATAGCTTTGAAGATATGTTCTGATGGTGGTGAGACTGGAGCACGACTGTCTCCGTGGCGCGATTGGCTGTTAACCGAAAGGTTGGAGGTTCGAGCCAACCGGTGGTGGTGCGCGCTTTTATTCTTTGGCTGATAAGCTCTGAAGATATGTTCTTGACGGTGGTTGAGAGCAGGGAGGCACGACTGTCTCTGTGGCGACAATTGGCTAGCAGCGGAACGCGGCCTAGTTACCCGAAAAGGTTGGAAGGTTCGAGCTCTCACGCGGGATGGGTGTGCGGCGCTTTTTTTCGTTGCGCTGATAGCTTGTAAAGAATGTTCTGATATGGTGGAGAGAGTGGAGCACGACTGGCCGCCGTGGCGCAACTTGGCGAGATGCGATCGGGCTGTTAACTGAAAGGTTGGAGGTCAGTCCCTCCCGGAGGGGTGTGTTAGCTTTTTTCTTTGGCGCTGATACTTAGAAGATATGTTCTGATAGTTGGTGAGCTAGTGGAGGCACGGACGCTCTCCGTGGCGCAATTGGCTAGCGCGGATCTGCTGTTGAACCGAAAGGTAGGAGGTTCGAGCCCACACGGTGGTGGTGCGGCGCGTTCTTTTTCTTTGGCGCAGATAGCTTCTGAAGAATGTTCTGACGGTGGTGAGACGGGAGCACGACGTCTCCGTGGCGCAATTGGCTAGTCGCGATGGGCTGTTAACTGAAAGGTTTGGAGGTTTCGAGCCCACCCGGGTGGTGGTGCGGCGCTTTTTTTTTCCTTTGGGTGATAGCTCTGAAGAATGTTCTGACGGTGGTGAGAGTTGAGCAGGACTGTCTCCGTGGCGCAATTGGCTAGAGCGATTCGGCTAGTGACCGAAAGGTTGGAGGTCGAGCCACTTCCGGTGAGTGGTGTGTGGCTTCTATTTCTTTGCGCTGAGATAGCTTCTGAAGAGGAATGTTTCAGATGGTGGTGAGAGTGGAGCACGACTGTCTCCGTGGCGCAATTCGGCTAGCGCGATCGGCGTTAACCGAAAGGTTGGAGGTTTGAGGCCCTCCCGGGGTGGTGTGTTTGCTTTTTTTCTTTGCCGCTGATAGCCTTTGAAGATATTGTATGTGGATGGTGGGTGAGAGTGGAGTCGCGACTGTCTCCGTGGGCGCAATTGGGGCTAGCGCGAGCGGCTGTTGACCGAAAGTTTGAAGGTTTGAGCCCTCCAGGAGTGGTGTGTTGCTTGTTTCTTTGCGCTGATAGCTTTGAAGATTTGTTCTGATAGTGGTGAGAGTGGAGCACGACTGTCTCCGTGACGCAATTGGCTAGCGCGATCGGCTGTGAACCGAAAGGTTGGAGGTTCGAGCGCACCCGGTGGTGCGGCTCTTCTTTTTCTTTGGGCTGATAGCTTTCAAGAAATGTTCTGACGGGGGTGAGAGTGGAGTACGACTGTCTCCGTGGCGAAATTGGCTAGCGCAATCGGCTGTTAACCGAAAGGTTGGAGGTTCGAGCCAACCCGGTGGTGGTGCGGCGCTTTTTTTTCTTTGGGCTGATAGCTCTGAATAAATGTTCTGACGGTGGTTAGAGTGGAGCACGACTGTCTCTGTGGCGCAATTGGCTAGCGCGATCGGCTGTTAACCGAAAGGTTGGAGGTTCGAGCCCACGCGGTGGTGGTGCGGCGCTTTTTTTTCTTTGCGCTGATAGCTATGAAGAAATGTTCTGACGGTGGTGAGTGTGGAGCACGACTGTCTCCGTGGCGTA
The DNA here is from genome assembly GCF_013339725.1 of Rhipicephalus microplus. Taxonomy (NCBI): domain Eukaryota; kingdom Metazoa; phylum Arthropoda; class Arachnida; order Ixodida; family Ixodidae; genus Rhipicephalus; species Rhipicephalus microplus. The sequence continues at coordinate 38,319 of NW_023613197.1, forward strand.
ATTGGCTAGCACGTTCGGCTGTTAACCGAAAAATTGGAGTTTCGAGCCCTCCCGGGAGTGGTGTGTCACTTTTTTCTTTGCACAGATAGCTTAGAAGATATGTTCTGATGGTGGTGAGAGTGGAGCACGACTGTCTCCGTGGCGCTATTGACTAGCGCGATCGGCTGTTAACCGAAAGGTTGGAGGTTCGAGCTCTCCCGGGAGTGGTGTGTTGCTTTTTTCTTTGCGCTGATTGCTTCGAAGATATGTTATGATGGTGGTGAGAGTGGAGCACGACTGTCTCCGTGGCGCAATTGGCTAGCGCGATCGGCTGTTAACCAAAAGGTTGGAGGTTTGAGCCCTCCCGGGAGTGGTGTGTTGCTTTTTTCTTTGCGCTGATAGCTTTGAAGATATTTTCTGATGGTGGTGAGAGTGGAGCACGACTGTCTCCGTGGCGCAATTGGCTAGCACGAGCGGCTGGTAACCGAAAGTTTGAAGGTTTGAGCCCTTCCAGGAGTGGTGTGTTGCTTGTTTCTTTGCGCTGATAGCTTTGAAGATATGTTCTGATGGTGGTGAGAGTGGAGCACGACTGTCTGCGTGGCGCCATTGGCTAGCACGTTCGGCTCTTAACCGAAAGATTGGAGGTTTGAGCCCTTCCGGGAGTGGTGTGTTGCTTTTTTTTGGCGCTGATAACTTTGAAGATATGTTCAGATGGTGGTGAGAGCAGAGCACGACTGTCTCCGTGGCACAATTGGCTAGCGCGAATCGGCTGTTCACCGAAAGGTTGGAGGTTTCGAGCCCACCCAATGGTGGTGCGGCGCTTTTTTTTTTTCTTTGGGCTGATAGCCCTGAAGAAATGTTCTCATGGTGGTTAGAGTGGAGCACGACTGTCTCCGTGGTGCAATTTGGCTAGCGCGATCGGCTGTTAACCGAAAGGTTGGAGGTTCGAGCCCACCCGGTGGTGGTGCGGCGCTTTTTTTCCTTTGGGCTGATAGCTCTTAAGAATTGTCTGACGTTGGTGAGAGTTGAGCACGACTGTCTCCGTGGCGCAATTGGCTAGCACGTTCGGCTGTTAACCGAAAGGTTGGAGGTTTCGAGCCCTTCCGGGAGTGGTGGTGTTGCTTTTTTCTTTGCGGCTGATTAGCTTCTGAAGATAAGTTCTGATGGTGGTGTAGAGTGGAGCACGACTGTCTCCGTGGCGCAATTGGCTAGCGCGATCGGCTAGTTACCGGAAAGGTTGGAGGTTCGAGCCCATCCCGGGGGGGTGGGTGCTTTTTCTTTGCGCTGATAGCTTTGAAGATAGTTTTCTGATGGTGGTGAGAGTGGAGCACGACTGTCTCCGTGGCGCAATTGCTAGCGCGAGCGGCTGTTACCGAAAAAGGTTGGAGTTTGAGCCCTCCGAGGAGTGGTGTGTTGCTTTTTTCTTTGCGCTGATAGCTTTGAAGATATGTTCTGATGGCTGTGAGAGTGGAGCACGACAGTCTCCGTGGCGCAATTGGCTACGCGATCGGCTGATAACCGAAAGGTTGGAGTTTTGAGCCCCCCGGTGGTGGCGCGGCGCTTTTTTTTTTTTTGCGCTGATAGCTTTGGAGAAATGTTTCTACGGTGGTGAGATTGGAGCATGACTGTCTCCGTGGCGCGATTGGCAGCGCAATCGGCTGTTAACCGAAAGGTTGGAGGTTCGAGCCCCCCCGGGGTGGTGCGGCGCTTTTTTTTTTCTTGGGCTGCTGCTCTGAATAAAGTTTCTGACGGTGGTTAGAGTGGAGCACGACTGTCCTGTGGCGCAATTGGCTAGCGCGATCGGCTGTTAACCGAAAGGTTGGAGGTTCGAGCCCACGCGGTGGTGGTGCGGCGCTTTTTTTTTTCTTGCGCTGATAGCTATGAAGAAATGTTCTGACGGTGGTGATTGTGGAGCACGACTGTCTCCTGCGCAATTGGCTAGCACGTTCGGCTGTTAACCGAAAGTTGAGTTTCGAGCCCTCCCGGGAGTGGTGTGTTGCTTTTTTCTTTGCAGGCTAGAATAGCGTTAGAAGATATGTTCTGATTGGTGGTGAGGAGTGGAGGCACGGACTGTCTCCGTGGCGCTATTGGACTAGCGCGATCTGCATGTTGAACCGAAAGGTTGGGAGGTTCGAGGCTCTCACCCGGTGAGTGGTGTGGGCGCTTCTATTTTCTTGGCGCTTGATAGCTTCTGAAGATAGGTTCATGATGGTGGTGAGAGTGAGCACGACTGTCTCTGTGGCTGCAATTGGTCTAGCGCGAGTCGGCTGTTAACCAACAGGTTCGGAGGTTTGAGCCCTCCGGGAGTGGTGTGTTGCTTTATTCTTTGCGGCTGATAGCTTTGAAGATAGTTACTGATGGTGGTGAGAGTGGAGCAGCGACTGTCCTCCGTGCGCAAATGGCTAGACGCGAAGCGGCTGAATAAACCGAAAGGTTGGAAGGTTCGAGCCCTTCCAGGAGTGGGTGGTGCATTGCTTGTTTTCTTTGCGCTGATAGCTTTGGGAAGATATGTTCTGTATGGTGGTGAGAGTGGAGCACGACTGTCTCTGTGGCGCAATTGGCTAGCGCGATCGGCTGTTAACCTGAAGGTTGGAGGTTCGAAGCCCACGCGGTGGGTGGTGCGGCGCTTTTTTTTCTTTGTCGCTGATAGCTATGAAGAAATGTTCTGACGGTGGGTGAGTGTGGAGCACGAATGTCTCCGGGGGGGGGGGGTGGCGCAATTGGCTACACGTTCGGCTGTTAACCGAAAAGTTGGAGTTCGAGCCCTCCAGGAGTGGTGTGTTGCTTTTTTTCATTGCGCTGATAGCTTGAAAGATATTTTCTGATGGGGGTGAGAGTGGAGCACGACTGGCCGCCGTGGCGCAATTGGGCCTAGCACGAGCGGCTGTTAACTCGAAAGGTTGAGGTTTGAGCCCTTCCACGAGTGGTGGGTGTTGCTTGTTTCCTTGCGCTGATAGCTTTGAAGATAGTTATGATGGTGGTGAGAGTGGAGCCGACTGTCTGCGTGGCGCCATTGGCTAGCACTTCCGGCTGTTAACCGAAAATTGGAGGTTTGAGCCCTTCCGGGAGTGGTGTGTTGCTTTTTTTTGGCGCTGATAACTTTGAAGTTATGTTCAGATGGTGGTGAGAGCAGAGCACGACTGTCTCCGTGGCACAATTGGCTAGCGCGATCGGCTGTTAACCGAAAGGTTGGAGGTTCGAGCCCACCCAGTGGTGGTGCGGCGCTTTTTTTTCTTTGGGCTGATAGCTCTGAAGAAATGTTCTGATGGTGGTTAGAGTGGAGCACGACTCTCTCCGTGGTGCAATTGGCTAGCGCGATCGGCTGATAACCGAAAGGTTGGACGTTCGATCCCACCCGGTGGTGGTGCGGCGCTTTTTTTCTTTGCGCTGATAGCTTTGAATATATGTTCTGATGGTGGTGAGACTGGAGCTACGACTGTCTCCGTGGCGCGATTGGCTGTTAACCGAAAGGTTGGAGGTTCGAGCCCACCGGTGGTGGTGCGGCGCTTTTTTTCCTTTGGACTGATAGCTCTGAAGAATTGTTCTGACGTTGGTGAGAGTTGAGCAGGACTGTCTCCGTGGCTCAATTGGATAGCGCGATCGGCTATTAACCGAAAGGCTGGAGGTTCGAGCCCACCAGGTGGTGGTGCGGCGCTTTTTTTCTTTGGGCTGATAGCTCTAAAGAAATGTTCTGACGGGGGTGAGAGTGGAGCACGACTGTCTCCGTGGCGCCATTGGCTACCGCGATCGGCTGTTAACCGAAAGGTTGGAGGTTCGAGCCACCCGGTGGTGGTTCGGGCTTTCTTTTCTTTGGGCTGATAGCTCTGAAGAAATGTTCTGACGGTGGTGAGAGCGGAGCAGGACTGTCTCCATGGCGCAATTGGTTAGCGCACTCGGCCGTTAACTGAATGGTTGGACGTTCGAGCCCACCCGGTGGTGGTGCGGCGCTTTTTTTTTCTTTGGGCTGATAGCTCTGAATAAATGTTCTGACGGTGGTGAGACTGGAGCACGACTGTCTCCGTGGCGCAATTGGCTAGCGCGATGGGCTGTTAACCGAAAGGTTGGAGGTTCGAGCCCACCCCGTGGTGGTGCGGCGCTTTTTTTCCTTTGGGCTGATAGCTCTGAAGAATTGTTCTGACGTTGGTGAGAGTTGAGCACGACTGTCTCCGTGGCGCAATTGGCTAGCACGTTCGGCTGTTAACCGAAAGGTTGGAGGTTCGAGCCCTTCCGGGAATGGTGTGTTGCTTTTTTCTTTGCGCTGATTGCTTCGAAGATATGTTCTGATGGTGGTGAGAGTGGAGCACGACTGTCTCCGTGGCGCAATTCGCTAGCGCGATCGGCTGTTAACCGAAAGGTTGGAGGTTTGAGCCCTCCCGGGAGTGGTGTGTTGTTTTTTTGCGCTGATAGCTTTGAAGATATTTTGTGATGGTGGTGAGAGTGGAGCACGACTGTCTCCGTGGCGCAATTGGCTAGCACGAGCGGCTGTTGACCGAAAGTTGAAGGTTTGAGCCCTCCCAGGAGTGGTGTGTTGCTTGTTTCTTTGCGCTGATAGCTTTGAAGATTTGTTCTGATGGTGGTGAGAAAGGAGCACGACTGTCTCCGTGACGCAATTGGCTAGCGCGATCGGCTGTTAACCGAAAGGTTGGAGGTTCGAGCGCACCCGGTGGTGCGGCTCTTCTTTTTCTTTGGGCTGATAGCTTTCAAGAAATGTTCTCACGGGGGTGAGAGTGGAGTACGACTGTCTCTGTGGCGCAATTGGCTAGCGCGATCGGCTGTTAACCGAAAGGTTGGAGGTTCGAGCCCACGCGGTGGTGGTGCGGCGCTTTTTTTTCTTTGCGCTGATAGCTATGAAGAAATGTTCTGACGGTGGTGAGTGTGGAGCACGACTGTCTCCGTGGCGCAATTGGCTAGCACGTTCGGCTGTTTACCGAAAAATTGGAGTTTCGAGCCCTCCCGGGAGTGGTGTGTCGCTTTTTCTTTGCGCAGATAGCTTTGAAGATACGTTCTGATGGTGGTGAGAGTGGAGCACATCTGTCTCCGTGGCGCTATTGACTAGCGCGATCGGCTGTTAACCGAAAGGTTGGAGGTTCGAGCCCTTCCGGGAGTGGTGTGTTGCTTTTTTCTTTACGCTGATTGCTTCGAAGATATGTTCTGATGGTGGTGAGAGTGGAGCACGACTGTCTCCGTGGCGCAATCGGCTAGCGCGATCGGCTGTTAACCGAAAGGTTGGGGGTTTGAGCCCTCCCGGGAGTGGTGTGTTGCTTTTTTTTTGCGCTGATAGCTTTGAAGATATTTTGTGATGGTGGTGTGAGTGGAGCACGACTGTCTCCGTGGCGCAATTGGCTAGCACGAGCGGCTGTTAACCGAAAGTTTGAAGGTTTGAGCCCTCCCAGGAGTGATGTGTTGCTTGTTTCTTTGCGCTGATAGCTTTGAAGATATGTTCTGATGGTGGTGAGAGTGGAGCACGACTGTCTGCGTGGCGCCATTGGCTAGCACGTTCGGCTGTTAACCGAAAAATTGGAGGTTTGAGCCCTTCCGGGAGTGGTGTGTTGCTTTTTTATGCGCTAATAACTTTGAAGTTATGTTCTGATGGTGGTGAGAGTAGAGCACGACTGTCTCCGTGGTGCAATTGGCTAGTGCGATCGGCTGTTAACCGAAAGATTGGAGGTTCGAGCCCACCCGGTGGTGGTGCGGCGCTTTTTTTTTTGGGCTGATAGCTCTAAAGAAATGTTCTGACGGTGGTGAGTGTAGAGCACGACTGTCTCCGTGGCGCAATTGGCTAGCGCGATCGGCTGTTAACCGAAAGATTGGAGGTTCTAGCCCACCCGGTGGTGGTGCGGCGCTTTTTTTTCTTTGGGCTCATAGATCTGAAGAAATGTTCCGAGGGTGGTTAGAGTGGAGCACGACTGTCTCCGTGTTGCAATTGGCTAGCGCGATTGGCTGTTAACCGAAAGGTTGGAGGTTAGAGCCCACCCGGTGGTGGTGCGGCGCTTTTTTTTCTTTGCGCTCATAGCTCTAAGGAAATGTTCTGATGATGGTGAGAGTGGAGCACCACTGTCTCCGTGGCGCAATTGGCTAGCGCGATCTGCAGTTGACCGAAAGGTTGGAGGTTCGAGCCCACCCGTGGTGGTGCGGCGCTTCTATTTCCTTGGGCTGATAGCTCTGAAGAATGTTCTGATGGTGGTGGAGTGGAGCATGACTGTCTCCGTGGCGCAATTGGCTAGCGCGATCGGCTGTTACCGAAAGGTTGGAGGCTCGAGCCCTCCCGGGGGTTGTGTTGCTTTTTTCTTTGCGCTGATAGCTTTGAAGATATGTTCTGATGGTGGAGAGAGTGGAGCACGACTGTCTCCGTGGCGCAATTGGCTAGCGCGATCGGCTGTTAACCGAAAGGTTGGAGGTTCGAGCCCTCCGGGAGTGGTGTGTTGCTTTTTTCTTTGCGCTGATAGCTTTGAAGATATGTTCTGATGATGGTGAGAGTGGAGCACGACTGTCTCCGTGGCGCAATTGGCTAGCGCGGTCGGCTGTTAACCGAAGGTTCGAGGTTCGAGCCCACCCGGTGGTGGTGCGCGCGTTTTTTTTTTGCGCAGATAGCTTCGAAGATATGTACTGATGGTGGTGAGAGTGGAGCACGACTGTTTCCGTGGCGCAATTGGCTAGCGCGATCGGCTGATAACCGAAAGGTTGGAGTTTCGAGCCCACCCGGTGGTGGCGCGGCGCTTTTTTTTTGCGCTGATAGCTTTGGAGAAATGTTCTGACGGTGGTGAGATTGGAGCATGACTGTCTCCGTGGCGCAATTTGCTAGCGCAATCGGCTGTTAACCGAAAGGTTGGAGGTTCGAGCCCACCCGGTGGTGGTGCGGCGCTTTTTTTTTCTTTGCGCTGATAGCTATGAAGAATGTTCTGACGGTGGTGAGTGTGGAGCACGACTGTCTCCGTGGCGCAATTGGCCAGCACGTTCGCTGTTAACCGAAAAGTTGGAGTTTCGAGCCCTCCCGGGAGTCGTGTGTTGCTTTTTTCTTTGCGCTGATAGCTTTGAAGATATTTTCTGATGGTGGTGAGAGTGGAGCAC